>JAQQSK010007074.1:0-14137 GCA_028658325.1 Potorous gilbertii
GGGGTCTCTGCAATGGAAATCTCCTTCACTGTGTTTCTGCACGGCTTCCACTGTTCCAGAATTTGTCAGGAGTTCTTTTTACAGGGAATCTATGGGCTGTGGGTTCGGACCTAGCATAGGTGAGTCTTTCTACTCTGCCATCTTGGCTCCGCCCCCCTGTCAGTAATTTTTCTAAAGTTCAGGTCTGACTACTCCATCTTCTCTTCCTAACACTCAGTAAACTGCTGTGGCTCCCTCTTGCCTCTCAGAGCAGATATAAAGACCTGCGTTTGGCATTTAAACATCTTCATGACATCGTTTCTTCCTCCTTCTCATTGCTGCCTCTTAGTTTCTCTGGCTCCCCTCAAGAAGTTTGTTTATTTTTCCCCAGTTGCTAATGCCTTCCCCTCTGAAATTACCTCCTATCTGTTCTATGCCTGGGGAAGTTATTTAACCACTTCCAGTACCTCAAACAATTCTCTAAGATCATAAATGGCAGCGATATACAAGGGACACTGACACAGTTCCCTCAAGAGCAGATGCCTAAACCAAAGAAATCACAGGTCTGGTCCCATCCCATCTTTAGAGTCTGGACTAGATCAAAGGTTCTGATTCTCCAAATTTTATATACCCAAGGTTTGGTAGACTGATTTCAGGAGGGTCTGTGAACTTGGTTGGGGAAATAAGAAATCTTTATTTTCAGTACTTTCAAACTGAAATGATCATGCCTTCCAATTACAAATACAGGCAACAAAACTCTTCTGAGAGGAGTCCTTAGACTTCACAAGACAGACAAGTGGTTCCATCACACACACACACACACACACACACACACACATACATGCAAAACCATCAAAGGCTCCTAGATGTTGTTTAAGGTTTCTTATGATTCTGTGAGCAAGATTTTTAATTTCATTAAGACTCATTTCTTGGGTATACTAACCACATGGTGCTGTTGGGATTTAAATTCTATAGACACATGAACGTCATCATCACTGATGTTGTTGCCATAGTAATAGAAAAAAAGTGGTAGCAGCAACAGCCTGGAGGGTAGAATCCAAAACAAACACAAAAACAAAATAAAAAATAATAAGTTACTTTTGTTTTTAGTGTCAGTTTAGGCAGAGATAATTCATCATTTCCAAGGAATATTTTCTACACAAAAAAATAAATCGACGGGAATATAATTTAGACCAACCTAGAGAGTGCTGGCCATTTTCATTAGCTCTTAATGAAATCTAGAGTTGATTGATTATTTTGGGGATTATATCAATTGTCTACTCCATAATGTGAGCTATAAAGGAACATTTGAGGGAATAATTGATATTGAAAAGGAAGGACCCAGAGTAAATTCTTCAAATTCATGAATAATAGAAAGAGAACTTACAACACTTTGAGAATAGCATCAAATATTTTTTTTGCAATCTCTCAAACTTCTTTCCACCTTTTTATTTTTTTCTTTCCTGATATAATGTATAACAGTTCGTTCTCCAAGTGCATTGATGGTGATTACACACAAAATGTAGCAAGGTTATTTGGCAGGCTAACACCCACATGATATATGGATCTATTACAAGCCCAAGACAGAAGCATTATGAATTGAAAAATTCCATTTTTCAAATAAAAATGCTGCAGTTTATGTTCAAAATCATCTCAATATTCCTAGGGTGGTGTGTGTTTTATTAAAAGCATTTTAATTTTTGAGGTCTATGTAATTTCTTTCCAGTTCAAGGAAAAGAAAAAGTTATATTTAGTTCAGTCTTTTTTGTTCTGTGCATAATTCAAGCATCATTTAAAAAATGAAAATGATATTTAACTTTAATTTATCCTGTAAAATGATGATAGAAAAGAAGATAATGAAGACCATGAGGTTCTGTGAAAGCTCAAACATAGTGTTGTAATGGACAAAACTTGTAGATTTCAATCAATTTAGGACAATTGAAATTTCAGAGACATCAAGTGGGTATAAAACCAAAAGTCACATTCTGCACCATGGAAAAGCGAAGAGTGGTCTCCACTAATAGTGGTTTGGAAATAATGGTTTTGAGATTTGATGACTTATCCTATATAACAGTTGGCTGAACACTCACTTTTCCCTCTATGACAATGGATTCCATTTTATATTCCATGGAATCATATTTTATGAGATTTTAAAAGAATGTCGTCAGACATTTTTTTGCTTGAATAATTCATCTCTTCCTTTCTCTGCAGTCATTAGCCAAGACTCATTGCAGGAGATAATCAACATTTTAATTTTTTTAATAGTCTTAGTCTGTTGCATGAAATTGCTTGGCTATTTCCAGGCAATAGAGAGATCATATGGGCCAGATTATGTTATAGTACAAATCAACACACTACAACAGAGTCCCATATCTTTTATTTGAGAAGAATCCAGAACCACTGAGTAAAGAATTGCTTCCTTATTAAACAAAATTCTTCATCAGAATCATCCACACATTAAACTATTTACACTAATCTCTCACTACCTATTAATTTGTTTTTCTACTTGTCTGCTAAAGAGTGGCTTTTGAGAAATGAGAAAACAGAAAAAAACAGCAACATATTAGTTGATGGGTGTAGCACTAAATGGAACAAATTTCTAAAGGAGAGTTAGAATTCCTATGTCATTTTTCCTATGAAATGCATGATGGCATTTATTTGCTATCTCTCCTGCCAAATATTGACTCATGTCTACCAATTATGATTTTGTTTTGTTGTCACTTAAATTACTTGACACCAAAAGTCTTGTACTTAGAAAAAAAAATGAACAGGCAGAGTTTGAGACCTAAGACCATGACATTAAAACTGGACCTCTCTTTGTAGTCTACCTCGGCCTATGTTTTTGTTTTTCATGTAAGAAGCCTAAGGTACATATAAATTAAATAGCATAATCAAGACTATATATATCGGAAATGTTGGAGCCAGGATTTGAACCACAGTTCCGTCATGAAATATCCTGTCATCTTTCTATTGTACGGGTATGCTGGGTACTACTCTAAACTGCTCCCAAAAGACTATTGTTAAATTTTCAATGGGGTATTCACCTCTCAGAAAATATTCAACATTACAAACAATGTGATTTAATATTTTGTTGATATTGCCACTGGGAAAAATTCCAACGATATGTCAACAGGGATACATTTTTTACCTTCCTCTGTTAAAAAAAGATTAAATCATTGGACCCAGTTTAATGTATTAGGGGGATATAAGCTCAGTGATGCAACAGTGATATTTCAATGAAAAAAAATCTCATCATTTGTCATCATGACAAATACCTAGAGTCCAGGTGTTTATATTTATTTATGATTTTCTTATTATTGTATCTGGTCTCTTTAAAGGAGTATAATCTCCTTAAGAAGTTCTTTAATCACTCAAAGGTTTGATGTAACAATATACAGAAAAGTAAAGGCATAAAAGGAGGAAAGGAATCTCATTGAATTTGTCCATCAGTACATATATGCTGGACAGACAACACAGATATTTCATCAACGGAAATCAGAATAGTATTGAGAGAAGAGAGAAGGATGGAATAATTCAGAAAAACTATACAGTGAGTTCAACAGCAACAAAATATCGTATACACAGATGTCATGTTCTTGATGCTAGGTGGCTGAGTCATCTAACATCACAATCTTATTTCTATTCTATGATGAAACTGTGAGTGCGTGGATGTGGGTTATCTGTCCAATATTGAAATCACAACCTATTAAAAGTTGGTCGTACTCTGTTACTCTTGTCTGTGTTCCCTGTCCTTCCATAAATCTTCCATGGGCAATCTCCTTAATGATGTTATGGACTTCAACTAGAACGCCTAATATCTGAGTATATCAATGAAATAAAGAGGTTTTATGATCCTTTAATCCTTTCTTTTTGGTGATTTATCTCTTGTATGGCATGTTTTAGTCCTTTTATCCCCAATCTTTAAAGAAAAAAGGTCATTCAAAGATTGGTAGATACATATATGATAGAAATAAATATACATCATTATATTAGCAATAAAATTCTACAAGTAAGAAATGGTATAACACTTTTTTAAGAGATTTCATGAGTCATGAATGAAGTATATGTGTGGAAGGGGGGAGAGGACAAGTAATCTTCAAGACACAATCTGATGTTTCCAGAGGGAGCTGGCAATGGAGAAACGTCATAGAAATTATTAAATCACAAGACTTAACCCATTCCATCTGAAGAATGAGGAAGAAATTGGAACTAATCTATACATATCATAGTTGCAAGGTTTTGTATGATTTCAGGTGCATTGATACCTCTTTTCTTTATCTACTTTGAGAAATTTCAACCTAACACAGATTCCAACTGTCACTAAATGATCCAATTTTTCAGTACCTATATCCCACTTGTTAGCAATATTTAGTTTGGATTATGAGTAGTTGCAGATTCTCTATAGAGTTGAAACACTTGATTGTAGGTCTGACATTAAGGTTGCTTTAGGATTTGAAGCATCATCAGGGGTGGCCCATTTTTCCGAATGTCTTCCTGAAAAGAAAAAGACTCATTGTTTTTCTTTCCAGGTTCTTTGCTCCTCACACTCTAAAATTTTCATTTATTTTCTCAAAATCTTGAAAAATATGTAAGACCTGGTGATTAAAGTTTTTCTCTGGCAATTTTGTAGCATTTCACTAAATATTTTGAGAATTGAACCTAATATGCAAGTTACTTCCCTAGTAAGAAAAATACAAACATGCTTTACCAATTTTTCTTATCACATCTATCTTCAGTGTTCATCATGCTATTGGATCCCTCCTTCATGTTTATGGCTACATTGTTTAAGAGTAGCCTGGGCTATGTCACATGTTGAAAAACCAAACTTTCACCCCAAATCTTATTAATGAAACTTTATCACTTTCATTCCTATCCTACTTTTGTGTGAATTTTGAGTTTTAATAGTACCTTTGACATTTTTGTCAGCAAGGTGAGTATAATGACTTCAACAAATTCAAATTAATGTAATCATTGTTAATGAATCTAATCAACATCTTCAGTTGGAGAAAAAAATCAAGGATTTTAACATTTGAGAGTGGGAATAATCCAAGTTCTCTTCTGGGCCACCTCTTTGGCAAATTGTTATCTAAAAGATTTTCGCAAATTAAAGAAATGTAAAGATCTTGAAAACTTGTCTATGATTTGGGTAGAAATATTGAAACATTCTCCACTTGGAGTATAAAAACAACTTTGTGTTTGAGTTTTTTTCTGCATTTAGCAGTTCATGTCATATGGGAAAGGAAACATTTAAAGTGAAAGTAGGAGATTATATCTCCAAAGAAGCAGATAATTTAGAACACACATGCAGGCTTATGACTAAATATAGTACTGTAAAATATACTTCACAGTTTACACTTCTTTTTATTTCATCCTGTCCACATTCCCACAGGAAAATAGCATGTCTGAGCTTGGGTCTCAGTCCTCATGTAAAGAATCCTCTTCGGCAATTAAAACTGAAAAAAGTGGCTAAATCCTAGGGTGTAAATTTGTTTATGAAGATTTGACTTAATTGTTCTTATTTAAAACTGTCTGTTGACAGGAACATTTAAATGTGAGAGTAAGCTGGATTGCCTTTGGGAAATTTTGAAACTCCTGTAATGACCCCAAACTTCCTTCTTCTCTTTGAAAAAAAGATCTTGACTACTGATAATGGTACTCTACTGGCATTCTTATACAGGTACAATTCATGAACACCGTAGTTCATGAAAGGAAAAATGAAAGCAGATATCATTCTGAGGATTGCAGTCAAATATTGAGTGCGAACAAATTGGCATACACGAAGAAAACAACTATAAAGAAAAATTGAGGTAAAGGATGCTATCAAAGAAATCCATGAATAAAAAAATATAGGCAGGTCATGTGTCAAAATTGAAGAATAATCAGTACATAGCTTTCCTGTTCTACTGTTATCTTTGTGATATTCAGAAAAGGAGCAATCCTCCACAGCACCTTAGGGGTTACTTCCTATCAAGAACTTACGGGAAGATATAGACAAGAATATCACAAAATTAGCAGGTATGATGTTATTATGATTTTCATCTTTGTAATAAATTTCATTTGATAAATCAACCAACAATCATTTATTAAACGACGACTATGTGCAAGACAGTGTGCTAAGTGCTGGAGATACAAAAAGAATCAAAAGGCAGTTCCTATTTTTAAGGAGACTTACAATCAAATGGGAGAAACAATACATGAATAAATAGAAAGCAAGCTCTATACAGGATAAATAAGAAATAATTGCCTGAAGGAAAGCACTAAAATTAAGATGGGCTGGGGAAGGCTTCCTGTAGAATCTAAGATTTTACCTGGAACTCAAAAGAAACCAGAGGTCATGAGACAATGGATCTGTTGGATAGTCGTATATCAGATCAACACAAAAAAGTTTTGAAAACTACAAAATGTAATGTAAAGGAAGTTTTTTCTCCATTTTTTTCTGAGGGGGAAAAAATGAAAGGAAATGCACACGCACACACACACACACACTAGACAAGGATAGCTTTTCATTTCCTCATTTATTATTGAAAAATTCTAGTTTCCAGACATGACGCAAAATATTTTTTAGAGTGATGAGCCAATATTATGAACTTGACCAACAAGGCATTCTATTTTTCCAGCTGAAGTACATATCTATTTATCAAAGATAGGAGGATCAAGGAGAGACGCTCCTGGATCTCAGAGAAACAAAAAGAGCAGGTTCATCAAACAATAGATTTTATGACTGTTACAATTCATTTTTTCACTTTCTCTCAATCCACAATAAACACTTTCACAGCATCATTGATAATGACATTGATGATTCAGACATTGAAATGTCTGAAAACATTTAGAAAGAAGGACGCGGTCCATCTTTCATTTTCCAAGAAGGATGAAGGTGGCAGATCTAAGAGTATATTTTTCAGGCTGGTTATTCAGGGACACTGTGGCAGATAATCATACTTAGTTTTGAAATACAGAGACTGTGGTTCTCTTTTCACATAGGTTGTTTTGTTCATTGTTTTAATGCTTCAACGCAGTATTCTAATAAAGAAAAAATAGAAAGAACATTGACTTGGAGAAAAAAATTGATTCATTTGGAACATTACCTATTTTTAATCTGTTACCCTAACATGGCATTTAAAATCTGTAATCCCCATTTTACTTATGTAATAAAAAGATCTCTAATGGAAAGAAGAAAAGGTAGAGGAGTGTTATTTATGACAGAAAAAAAGTAGAAAACTATGTATGGATTACCTGCATATGTTCCTTCCATTGGGAACTATCTTTCAGTTATATGGCATGTCCCTACAACCAGGTAATGAGCTCCTGGAGGACAGTGATGGTAAGATCAACCTCTTTGAGTCTTCAAGTAGTGAGGTGAAACAAAGTAGCTTAGACATAAAATACTGTTAACAAATGGCTTTTCTTTGTGCTGATGAAGACATGATTCCCCTGGATAGCTCAAACAATCTATTGGGAAAATACAAGATGGAGGAATTATATCTAGGTAGTCATTTTATTGGGGAAAAACAGACACCCAGGAATTTTAGGGGAATGACAATTTCATGAGTCAAAATGTGAACTAGTAGCTTTTAAGCTGAATGTAACTATACTAATGATCTCTATGGTAATTATACTGTGGTTTCAGGTCATAATGAGAGAATTAGACTATTTAAGTGAAGAATTGCCATGGTTCCTTGGTGCTCTACTGTGTGTGATCAGACTGATTTTGAAATAATTTGTGTGGTTCTAGTCATTACATTTATGGAAACCTATGTATAAGCTAAAGACAATTCATAGGATGGTAGCCAGGGAGGAGAATGTCCTTTAGATTGTGGCATCATAATATTTTAAAGAGTCTGGGGATACAGACACTGAAGATTTCAATTAAAATCTGTTCAATTTGATTCAATATCTAGCTTTTATGTAGTTCTTACTATGGGCTAAGTTTTTTGTAGTTATCATCATTTCATTTGGTCCCATGAGATAGTTGCTTTTTTATTTCCATTTTACAGATGAGGAAATTTGGGCAAATTAGGTTAAGTGACTTGGCTAGGATCATAAAGCTAGTTAGTATTTGAGGATGAAGTTGAACTCAGGTCTTCCCAAATTCAGACCTAGAAGTCTATCCACTACACCACCTGGTCACTGGAACATTTATTAAACACTGCATGTCAGAGAATATGTTAATTTTGGGGAACAGAAAAACACAAATAAACATATCTCAATAAGTTCATATCACCTTGGGTGTTGGGGTGGGGTTGAAAAGGAAGACAATTTGGAACATGATAGCTATCTTCAATTATTTGAGGGACTAGTATGTAAAGTCAAATTAGACTTGCTCTGTTTCACCCTCAAAGACAAAAGTGTGAGTAAAAATTGAAAATTACAGACTTTAATTTAGCTCTGATATAATGAAAACCTTTCTAAGAATTAAAGCTATAGCAAAGTGGAATGCGTTGCTTTCAGAAAGTAGCATGTCCCCCTCACCCTTACCAGAAATCTCTGGTGAAAGACTTAACCTTTACAACATTCAATTTCTTCACCTATAAAATCAGTTCTTTTTAGGTCTTTTCCAGATCTAGATCCTATTCGTTATCAACATTTGTAAAGATTCCCATCTCCCTACTCCTTTACTCCTACCTAATTATAGTAATTCTAGCCTACTGGAGAGTATCTAATTCCAATCTCATAACTTCTGGGAATGGTGAATATTTTAATCTTTTTTTGGGGGGAGGTGTACTACTACTACTACTACTACTACTACTACTACTACTACTACTACTACTACTACTACTACTACTACTACAACTGGAGGTAGCTGGGTAGTACGGTGGGTAGAGAGTCAAGTGTGATATAGTTCAAATCTATCATTAGCTACTTTCTAGCTGTGTGACTGTGGGCTCATCCCTTATTCCTGATTGTTTCAGTTCCTCATCTATAAAATAAGCTGTAGTAGGAAATGGTAAATGATTTGTGAAGAAAACCCCAAAAGGGATTATGAAGATTTGGACACAACTAAAAACAACTAAACAACAAACAAAACAACAACATCAGCTACTACTACTACTACTACTGCTACTACTGCTACTACTACTACTACTACTATTACTACATCTGCCAGCTAATACTGATAAAAGGTTTTATATAAAGGCTGCTAGATAATGCAGTGAATAGAGTGCTGGGTCCCATCCCATAATGACTCCCTTTCAGATTTAATTATCTACATATCAAATTCCTTACGCATTATTTTTAACTTATGGCTAATTATAATTTTAAAATGCTCTCAAGGAGTGTTCCAGGACCTTTCAGTTGATACACTACAGAAAAAAAATTGGAAATAATTTGTTTAGTAGAAATTATATGGCATACCTTACATAGTAAGTATAGCATGTATAACATACATCTTAAAAAAATAATTAAATGTAGGCACTAACTCCCTCAGATAAAGATCAAGAATCCAAAAAAGGTCAATGATTACTGTACTAAAATTGAGAGGTCTGGGACATATAGGTAACATGTTTTATGACATAGAGTAAATTATTAATTTATCTAGCTCTCAATTTCATCATTTTTAAGATAGAGGAGTTTAATAAATATTCTCTAAGGCCCCTTGCAGTTGTAAAATAATGTGACTATGATATTCTTCTCAGTGAGACTAGTATATGAAACATTAAAGGAGCATCTAAACTAAAATATTTCAAATAATATGCATTTCATTAATTTCCTTGGCATATGCTAAAAAAGAAGAACCTCTGTTGACTGATTTATATCAGGAATGTTATAACATTTCACATATTTAAAAACATTTAATATGTAATATACCTTCTCTTAATGATCATTTGTTTTTATTTGTTCTTTTTTTAAGTGATTTAGCATTTTTTCCAAAGATTTTGATGCATATTCTTTAAGATATGATGATACCACACATATTTCATTTCAGGGGTACCTTTTATGATCAGTTCACCTTTTAAAGTGTATAACCCAGGTTATCATCAATACTTGTCAAGTAGGATTTTAGACAGTTGGGGTTCCAGGTTATTGATTCAAGCTTATTTTTCTTTCTTTGAAAAATTCCTTAACTTTTTGTGATACATGGAATGATACAAGTTTGAGTTGTCATGATTTGTTTCTGTTGAGGAATTTGTATCATCCCAGAATGATTATACTTCTGTGTTAATCATTGTGTGTTAATATATTCATTGGTATTCACCATTCACTCAATAGGAGCAAAAATTAAAAAAAAAAGATCTCTGAAGCATTTTTGTAAGTGGATGGTTTAAAAATCTGTTGAAGGTATTAAGATAGATCCACAAATGAAAAAATGAGAAAATCAGTAAAATTTCCCTTCCCCCCCAATCTTTAGTGATTATTTCCTTGCCAATGACAAGCATTTATTTTCCCTATCACAGTAACAACTAGCATCTGTTTTTAATTTGGTTGCTGTTATGTTACGTGTTTGTTTTATTTAAACTTACTTTTCTGATAATTATTCCATCTTCAAGGAGCTTATGGGACACTGTAGAAGAATTAAAAATGGTACCCACTATTGCTAGACTCCTCTTAATGTCTTTATTAGGTTGCACAGAATTAATTATTATTTGACCATAATTTATTGGTTCCTAGCACTGTATTTTGTGATCGTTAAGACTATGAACTTTGCTATATCTGATCCTATTCAATTATGTAATTGAATAATTTCAATGTTTGACTTCCCCATACTAACAGCCAGTGCAATATCTCTGAAACACTGAAATATGTATTTCAAGTTCTACAGTGATGCTTGTTTCTTTAGAATTATACCCATTTTTAAAGACCATGGGATTGAAATCACTACAGAAGAAAGCAATGAAATATATTCAGAGCATTAAATCAAGCACTTATTTGACAAGAGAAAAAGTAAAGATCAGAGATTCTGAGTCATCCTCATGTCAGTAGAAACATACACAGATGACCACATCAGTCAAAAGATGAAATCATACCACAATCGTTATTTATTATCCCAAATATTTTGCATAATACTAAAATTATCATTAAATGAGATTTGGAGTTCCACTGAGATTGTTTTCAATTACATGGAAAAACATAAACACATCAAATCAAACAAAGAAGAAAAATGTATCCGTTTCAAGTAACACTGAAAAATAAATATGCAAACTAATTTTTTAGGAATTTATTTTGTTTTGTTTTCATTTTTTCTTTTTTTCTTCTCTAATATATACTAACAAGGTATAAGATCTTCTAAAGTATTATAAGAGAAAGAGCAATCATAGTTAAATTTTAGTTTAGACACCAGTAGAGATCAAACTATTGGAAATATTTTACTGATATGGCCTCCATTTTGTGCAAATTCCATTTGCTTGTATAGTAAATACTTCATATTAATTCAGATATAAGGTCAGAAATCAACAATGTATGACTGAGTATCATTTTTATGCAGAAATATAACCCCCACACTGACACTGCTCATCCTTAAGTCAGTGATTCTCAGACCTACAACCTTCTATCCTGCTAGACTTGACAAGGATTTGTGCTATACTGATAAAATGTTTTGGGACTTTTCATTTTAACCTAGCTTCAAGAATAATCTCTAGCATTATTTCCAAATATTAATTGTTTTGTACCCATGGAAACAGGTTTAGTACTGCATTCAGGTTTTATATACATTTTTACCTCTGTTTTGGACTTTTAGTGATGATGACTTTTATTTGCTGTAACTTAATTTAGCATAATACCAGTAATACTACAAGCATTTACACATTGCTTAGGTTTCACAGAGCACATTCAAATGCACTGTGCCCTTTGGTATCCTTAGAAAAATTCCAAAAGGTATGGTAAATACTATTATCCTTGTTTTATAGATGGGGAAACTGAGTCAGAGGATGACATAATTTTCTCAACTGTTTTATTGTTTGCAAGTAACATAGTGAGGACAAGAACAACCTAGGTTTTTGTTTCCTTGTCTAGTGACTTTCCATTAGAACTTCAACATCTTGACTCCTTAAATGAGGAAACAACATTTCAAGAGGGTAGATAACTTGTCCAAAATTACAAAAGTAGTAAGTAGTGAAGATACGCCAAAAACTTAGGTCCTTTGGATTCAGCTTCAAGAGATAATAAAGTAAGGTAAAGATAAATAGGCTTCCTGATCTGCTTCTACTACTTTGTACCATAAGTACAAGGAAGTTCCTTATCTGTGAGCCTCTATTTCCTCATTTGTAAAACAGAGACAATCACAATACCCTGCCTTACAGACAAAGGGTCAAGGTGATAACAGGTTAATTTACAGAAAATTTATAATGTTAAAGGGAAGAAAATATATCTTCTTTTGAAAATATATTAATAATTGATATTTTAATTGGAGGAAAATAGAATTTCCTCTTGATTTATACTTACTGTATTTCATTATGATAATTATTTTGTATATTTCTCACATTTATTTATGAATCAGTGTATTGTGTTTCCTTGGGTGAAGTAAGTTTCGTGCGGGCAGGATCTGTCTCACTTTAGTAATTTATCTGAAGGGCTTCTACAGTAGCTTCTACAGCTGTTGACGTATAGAAATTGCTTAAATCTTTGGCATTAGCAATACCATGACTAGGTTTATATCCCAAAAGAAATTTTAAAAAAGGGAAAAGATCTATATGCACAAAATTTAGCTGCTACTTTCTGGTGGTAAAGAATTGGAAATTGAAGGGATGCCCATCTCTAAGGAACTGTTGAACAAGCCATAGTACATGATAGTGATAGAATATTATTGTACTGTAAGAAATGTTGAGTAGGATGCTCTCAGAAAAACCTAGAAACACTTATTTGAACTGACGAAAAGTGAAATAAGTAGAACCAGGAGAACTTTGTATACAGTAACAGCAATATTATAAGATGATCAATTGTGAATGACTTGGCAAGTTTCAGTGATGCAATGATCCAAAACAGTTCTGAAGGACTTAGGATGAAATGGGGGTGAGGGGTTTGGAAAGGGAAGTGAGTGTGTAAGATATATCTTGTACACAGAAAGACTATGGGAAGGATCTAAGAGTGGCCAATTTGTCTGGGGTGTCCAGGAGGTAACAGAGAAGGACCTGGAATAGCCAGGTGTTCCAGGTGAATGCCAGGGACCTGGATCAGGTGCAAGGGGTCTAGATGCAATCAAGGAGTAGCTGTCTAGGGTGGGGCCAAGTGCAGACAATGAGGGCCACAATGAAAGGATTATTAACTGAGAAGACCCAGCTGTCCCAGGGATGGGGGGGGGGGGGGACCTGGGCCACATGAGAAAGGCTAGAGGCTTTTCCTCTTCAAGGTCCCAAACACTCGGATTCAGTCTTGCCATCTTGCTGATACAAGAGTCACAAATGCTCAGATTCCTTAATAGTCTGACCAGTGCTTAGATTCAATCTGTACCTTTTGTCAATACAAGGGTAACAAAGGTGTGGATTGTTAAAATCTCACCCACCCTTACCTTGTCTTTGTCTGAAAGAAGCCTTGGGTTTAATTGCTTTCAGGCAGGACCTGGGTTGTTTGCCCTTGAATTTCAGGATCCCATCCCCGCTAGACCTCAAAATGTATACATTCTAATCACATTTTTTTTTTTACCAATCCTGGCACTTCTAGAGTTCCAAACATGTTCCTTGGGGACGGAGCCAAGATGGCGGAGTAGAAAGACTCACCTATGCTAGGTCCGAACCCACAGCCCATAGATTTCCTGTAAAAAGAACTCCTGACAAAGTCTGGAACAGTGGAAGCCACGCAGCAACACAGTGAAGGAGATTTCCGTTGCAGAGAGCCCTGAAAAACCGACCGCAAAGGTACCCCAGACGGGAGCAGAGTCCTGTCCTGCCGAGCGCTCCCCTCCCCCTCCCCGGCCACGCGGCACTGAGAGGAGCCAGCAGAGCCCAGCGGGCGACAGGGACCTGGATCTCTGGGCGGCCGCAAAGGTCCCTCCACCCACAGATGCACAGGTCAGTGAGAGAGACAGGCTGAGAGGGGAGAGGGGGAATCTCCAGGACTCGGACCCCCTGGGAAGCGGCCGCCGTGGCTGAGGCTGAGGCAGCTCAGCCAGAGACTCCCAGAGTGGGCTGGAGCTCCACCCCAGCTCCACTACAAAGGATCTCTGTATAAAACCTCTGAGGGAACTGAGCCTGGGAGGTGGCCCTGCCCCCACCTGAGAACCAGCAGATAA
>JAQQSK010007075.1:0-14137 GCA_028658325.1 Potorous gilbertii
ACATAGAGGGCACAAGGTGAGCTGAATGTGAAGGGAGAATACCTAAAAAAGTAAAAATTTACCATTGAATGGAATGTACTGGGAGTAGGAGAAATAGAGAAGAGGAATGCAGTGAATCATCTCACATGGAAGAGGGAAGAAGGAACTTTTACAATGGAGGGGAAGAGGGGAGAGATGAAAGGAAGTGAATGAGCCTTGCTCTCATGGGATTTGACTTAAGGAGGGAATAACACACATTCAATTAAATATGGAAATCTATTTTACCCTGCAGGAAGGTGGGGGGAAGGGGATAGAAGAGAGAAGATAATGCAACGGACAGTAAATTGGGGAAGGGGGTAATCAGAAGCAAGAATTATTGTGGGAGAACAAGTCAGGGGAGAGAATGGAATAGATTGAGGGCAGGATAGGACAGAGGGAAATGTGGTTAGTCTTTTACAACATGACTGTTATAGAAGTGTTTTGCATTGTTACACATGTATGACCTATATTGAATTGCTTGTTTTCTCAATGGGGGTGGGTGAGGAGGGAGGGAGAGAATATGGAACTCAAAGCTTTGGTAATGAAAGTTAAAAAATTGTTTTAGCATGCAACTTAAAATTAAGATATATGGGCAATGAAGTATAGAAATCTCTTTTGCCCAACAGGAAAATAGAGGGGAAGGGGAATGGAAGAAGGGTGGGTGGTGGAAGGGAGGACAGACTGGAGGAAGGAGTGGATGTGGTACATGCTGTCCTGGTAGGGTGGGGGGTGGGGAGAAAATTTTGAATTCAAATTCTTGTGGAAGTGAATGTTGAGAACTGAAAAATAAATAAATTATCTATTAAAACAAAGAAAAGATATTACCCCATCATCTGTCTGTTTATGAACTGATTTTTTTGGTTTTGCTTAAACTAAAGCAGGAATAAATATGTTTTATTGTGAAAAATATTTCTGTTCTTACTGTAGTAAATCATCTGGCTTCCTTCTGGGCCCTCAACGTTCCAGCCAGGGCCAGTTAAGTCCCAGAAACAGGGTTAGCTCCCTCCCAGGCCTTGGGACCACTCATCCCATTGAAGAAGAAATATAAGGGTCCGCAGCATTTAGTCAGCTGTTTTGCTGGTTCAGTTCTGACTTTGTACCCTCTAGCCATTGCTAATTGAGAGTAGGAACTGTTTCATTCTTAGTGTTCCCAGACACATAGATGGTGTTTAACAAATTCTGACTGATCTATTAATAGAATGATTTTGACATGTTCCTTGTGACTAAGACCTAGTCTGGTAACTAGTCCTGAAACTGGGTCACTATTACGTTTCTCTTAACCAAAGTCCTTCTCTTGGGAATCTGTCCTATATCTCAGCTCCTGATAGTCCTTAGTTTTTCATATGCAAGATTAGGGAGTTAAACTAGATAACACCTAAAATTCATTCTAGCTCTATGATCTTTGATTTGGTCTCTAGTTTTCCTGAAAACTGGAACTCTCCCAGTGTCTCAGAGTGTGACGTCCAATTCCTTATGGTGACTCCCTTGCCTGCTTGGATTTCTACCTCGTAAGTAATGATTAAAGAACAGTCCTGTCTAAAGAGAGGAGGATGAATGAGCTGGTTGCTGCATCTGCACTTACAATCAGGGGTTATTTGGGTCATTCCTCTCATTTCAACCAAGAGTTTGTCTGCTGGTGATCTAGTTTCAAAAACATCCAGTTGGCACCAGCAGATATAACATGCCTAAGTGCGTGCATGACAGGCAAAGAGAATAAAGAGAAAAATGGAGAAAGTGTTTGGGAAGAATCACCATGGTGGAATTCCTTTGTTCAATAGCAGTCACTATAGTTTGGGTACTGGTTATATTAAAAACTCCTTTTCTGTGAATCAGTAGAGAAGTTCTTCCCAGAGATCATGTCTCCTGGAAGTGAGACTTCAAGAAAAATTCATTTTTCTTGATAAGAGGGCAATTCTAAATGAATGCTAGTTAGTGGATTTGAAATAATGAGAATTATTTAAGTGACTGACGATCATGACCTTTTAGGGCCCCTTCTGTATCTTTAAAAATAAGTAATATAGTAAACTATGATTGGAGTTTTATGTAGGATCAAAGAATTTAGAGGGGAGAGAGATTTTAGAGACCATCCAACTTGAACCCTTCATTTTACTGATGAGGAAACTAAAGATTATAGAGACTAAGTATTTTGACCAAGGCTACATAGCTAGTAAACAACAGAGCTGGAATTAAATTCTGGTTTTCAGACTGAAATCTAGGGCTTCTTCTGCTACTACACACTGTCTCAGGTGGCTAAAGATTATAGAATTAGGGTCTAGCATCATGTTCTAATTCTATACAGGTGGAGGTACAATGATGGTAAAAAGTACTTGAGTATGTTTCCAACTGCCATATTAGTTAGTTCCTCTTTTGTCTGTATAATTTCCCTTTGTGGAAGAGATCATGTCTATTGTACATATGGGAAAACAGGGAAAATTCAAGACTCCTCTCTCTTATCTTTTTTATAGATTCCTATAATCTTTGTAATACACAAGGATAGGATGGTCATGTCAAAAACCTTGCCCACTGAAAACTTTCCTCACCTGCCTGTTGCCAATATGATAAAATACAAGTTCCTTGACTGGACATTTAAGGTCTTTCATAGTTTCTCACTGACCTACCTCTCCAGCCTTATTTCATATTACAACATCAATATTTCAGCCAAAATGCACTGCCAGTGATTCCTTTGCCTTGACAGCCAACTCCTGCTTTTGGATGTTAGTACAGGGGCCATCTCTCATGTCTGGAAATCTACTCTTCCCTCATTTTTGCCTATTAAAAACCTTCGTTTCCTTCAAAACTCCACTCATAAGGCACCTCAATTAAACAAGTACTTATTATGTACCTTATGTGTGCAAACCACTGAACTACATGCTTGGAATACAAGGAAATAAATGAAAAACATTAAACTGCCTCTCAAAAATTTTATATTAGTCAGGGAGATACAAATAAATTGATAAGTAAAAAAAAATAATTTAAAGTGGGAGAAAACTAGGAGGCATCAGGTAGGAGGTGGCTTGATGGGGTCTTGGAACATGAACCCCTAAAAGGAAAAGATCATGTCTTTGAAAGCAACCCAGTCTCTACCAGTTGAGGCATCTGGTCTATCCCAACCCACCTAGAGACTCAATAATGACTTTAACTATTCTTTCCCTAAGTCTCTCAGACCATTGACCATTTAACTCCTTTTGTGGTCTACACTTGGTCCACCCCAGGCTATTTACCACTCCTTAATCCCACCCAGATCTTCTCACTGTCTTTTCTTACATGTAAGTACCAATCTTACCTCCAGTAAATTGTGCAGATGCATTAGGAATCTCTCCCCATCCTATAGGTGTCACTATACCACAGATTGACTAGAAATCTTCTCAAGTAACCAGTGTTAGACTAAAACCTCAGTACTCTGACTGAAAGAAGACTTGAGTGGTTGAATTCTTTAAAAAAGGGCCCCTCCACCCTTGAATTTAAGGGTTCCCAGTACCCTAAACTGCAACAAATTGAACCATCACAAAATCTAGGTATTTAAAAAGGCAAAATGAGGAGGGAGGACATACCAGGAATGGGGGTCAGTCCGCACAAATACATGAAGATGGGATATGAATTGTCATGTGTAAGAGACAGCAAATAGGCCAGTTTGGGTGGAATGCAGAGTGCCTGAAATGGAGTAATGTGTAAATAAGTCTGGCAAGGTATATTGAAGTTAGGATGCAAAGGGTTTGACATGTGAAGCTAAGGAAATTGCATTTTCTCTTAGAGGCAATAGGAAGCCACTGAAGATTCTTGAGCAAGAATCAGACTTTGGTTTTAGGGAATCTTAGTTAGGAATCTTGTTTCAGGATGGAATGGAAGAGACTGGAAGTCGAGAATCTAATTAGGAGACTAGTAAAAATTCCTAAAATAGGTGATGAGGATCTCAATTAGGGTGAGGGCTGTGTGAGAAGGGGATAGATACTAGCAATGTTGTGGAGGTTAAGTACAGTGGACTTGGCAACTTATTGGATTAGAAGCATGTGGGAGGGGTAGAGGGTGACCTCAAGAGTGTAAACTTAGGTGGGTTTATATAGAAATAAATAGAAATACAGAAGTTTGAAAGGGAAGAGGATGCAGATAATGTTTTCAACATTGAGTTGAGGTAACTTTGAGAGATTTATGTGGAGATATGTAATGCCTGTATGAAGCTAGCCCTCATTTCCCCTTTCCTTCAACTGAAAGGGACTTCTCACACTGGAAGTACCCTCCCTCCCACCCTCTGCCCTTTCCTATGATTATCCGGTTTTTCACAGATCTTTTATTTTAAGGAAAATGCTCTTGACAGCCTTGTCTTTATTCCTCTCCAGTTTATTTATACTCCTGACTATGTGCTTTCTCCACCAAGTCCCCTGGGGGTACCTTCTCTTCTGCACCATTACTAGTTTCCTTTTGTGTTCACCCATTAGACTATAAGCCCCTTGAGAATAGGGACTTTCTTTTTGCTTGTTTTTGTTTTTCCGGTACTTAGTATGCCTAGCATTTAGTAAGTGCTTAATAAATGCTCCTTGATTTGATTTGACATCCTCCTCAAATTTCCTGATAGAGCTTTGTCTGCACCTTCCTTTTGTTCTCATATAACTTTATTTTATATTATTATTCTTTATTCACATGTTGTGCCATACTCCATTCCCCTAATAGACTATAAGCTCTGTGAGGGCAGGAAGGCTGTTATTTTCTATCACTTTCCCCAATGTCGAGCACAATGCCATACGTAGAGTAGACAATAAATGTCTGTTGAATTGAACTAAAGTCACTAGTGGTATCAAGGCTGGGATCATATTCTTTGCTCTTTGACCACAGTACGGCAGAAAGAGCCCTCATCTGGGGTTTAGAAGACTTGACATATGGTCTTGGCTCTGGCACTACTGTATGACCTTGGGCAGACCCTCTGACTTTCCCTAGGACACAGGGACACTCTATTTCCTCCTGCCACTTAACTGTTTATATTATTCCTTAAACTTTAAAAATTATGGAGGAAATATTTCAGAATTGAGATAGGCCTGAGAACTCTTCCTTTGGCAACACATGTTCATTTTAGTAACAGTTCCATGCATAACGAGAGAGGGGCTAAAGCCAATTAGAAAAGACAGTAACTAATTTCCAGTGGATTTGGATGGAATTTCAACATGCACTTCTGAATAGGCCTACCAAAATCTGATTTATTCTTGAATACAAGATGCTTTTTTCAGAGAAGGACTGAAAAAGGAAAAGACAGGTTCCAGCTGTGCCTGAATTTTCCCCAAGAATATGTCCAGGGTTTGCAAGCCCTGGTACAGTAGCTCCTATCTGACAATATACATGACTGACAGCCCTTAAGTGTTCAGACTTTTAGTTCACCAGTGACTTACTTTGTGTCCAGCACGTGGGAGCAGTGCTTTCTGTTACCTATCCTGGGCATGTTGAAGTGCCAACAAAATAAAATTGGGAAGCTATTTACCCCCCAACTTTGCTTGGGGGAAAAATAAATAGGCTTAGGAAGAGTAGATGTACATGTTCAGAATTCACCAAAGAGCACTCAAAGAGTTTCTGCAAAATGCATGAACTGAAATTTGGCAGGGCTTTTACTTCTTTCTTTACTTACTTCATTGTCTTCTTTTCCCTCCCCTATCATTTCTTGATGCAAAAGTACTTTGGTTATGTTAATGGTGAAATGCACTATGGGTCCTAGTTATTAATTGAGATTGCAAATGCTCACTGATGCTTGGCTGGAACTGCAAATGAAAAGAATGTTTTTAGTTTTGCTTTTTTTCTTAATAAACAGTTGATTGAAGATTAACATTTGCCCACAATAACAGGAATGTGGCTTAATGGCTAGAGAGCTAGATTTGGAGTCAATAAAATCTGGGGCTGAATCCAACCTTTGCCACTCACTAGTCATGTGACCACATAACCTCCAAGACCCTCAGCTTTCTCACCTGTAAAATAGCAATAGGAATACTTGCAGCAAGTGAGAAAAAGCGTGTAAAGATCTATGTGAACTTTAAATGCTAAGTATCATTATTAAAGTCCCTGTTGATTTGGTAGCCCTACCTCGGCAATTACCGGTGTTGCGATACTGCAAAGAATCTGGGCTCCTCCATCACTGTCACTGCCAACTCCAATCCTCAAACCTTGTCTCTTGTCATTGCAATGTGCTGGATGAATTGTGCTTGCTTTCTCATTTGGATAGTTATCAGAACTGGGCCCTCCTTCTCTGACAAGGAACTTATAATGAATTCTGCTTGCTGGAACTATGTCTTTATGGTAGGAAGACAGTGAAAAGTGAAATTCATCTGCATGGGCAGAGGGAGAAGAAGGAAACCAACTATACCATCAAGTATTCTTTAGAAGGTCTGATTGTCTGAGTAAGGCAGAGCAGGAGGTTGTTTATGTATCATGATTTGACAGGAAGGTCTCCTTTACCTTCCTCTTTCTGTCACACAGATTACAGTAAAAGCTTTCTTTCTCTTTTTCTCTTGTTAAAAATACAACTACCCCCTTGGAAGGGCTACATATCAGGCTGTTATCAGTCATTAACATCCTGTGTCGATGAATATTTATCAGATCCTTTCTAGTGGCAGCTAGCTGCAAGTCTTAAAAGATAGAATATAGGGATGGCTTTGGAACTCAGGGATGCCCCAGGAAAGACAAGACTAAGCTGAAACCTATAGGAAGCAGGAAAGGGTTACTGTGTTGTAGTGATACAACAGCCTGTAATTTGGATAGCTATGCATAAAGGCAAGACGCAAAAGTGACAAAGGCAAATCTTACTAACCTCCAAAAGCTTGACTAGGCCTCATCCTACACATTTTGCTGCCTTTGTCTCTCAAAGCGATCAATGCCATGAGTGCCTTCCAAGAACTCTTTAACAGGTTTTTTTTTTGGGGGGGTGGCTTATTCTGCTTCACACAAGTCAGAGACAATCCAACATTGTACCATTCCCCTAAATATATTGTTTCCCTCTGTTAGAATTTATGTTCCCTGAAGGCAGGACCAAGTTTTGTTTTTATGTTTGTATCCCCAGTGTTTAACACAGTGCTTGGCACATAATAAGCACTTTTTCATTGATTCAGTCATTCATTGATTCATTCATTCATTCACAATGTGCTAATGTTTCCATGGGTTTTTAATTGTCCTAAATGAAATTCAGTCCTTAGACAGAAGAACTAGTCAGTCAGTCAATAAATATTTATGAAGGGCCTACTATGTGCCAGGCACTGTGCTAAGTGCTGAGTTAGGCATGCCTGGTGAGTTACTGTAGATTCAACAAAGAGAGACCTTTAGGTCTAACTTTCATTTCTTCAGCTCAGCTTACGTAGCTGCACTGACATGAAATTTGGAGGCAGCTTTTCCTGAATATGAAAGCCAATCGTGTACATTTTAAAAGCTGCTAAGATAAGCCAATCAAAATAGAATCTTGAGTCTAAGTGTGATGAACAACTCTGATTTTAAAAAGAGATTTTCTATCAGCTGAAAAGCTCTTGAAGCTTCAAGGAAAGTGAGTTTTCAGGAAGAAAGGACTGAAGTTTCAGAGAGAATTATTATCTGAAATAGTAGTAGCTGCTCAGAAGTGGCCTAGGCTTGCTGAGTACAGGGGAGGTGATCCATGCTAACAACTGCCACTTCCGAAAAGTTATGAGACTTGATTTTTAAAAAACCGAGACACACATCTGACAGGAGTAACATTTCAGCAAGAAATCAAAGAGCAGGATGATGTAAGCCCTGAAGCCAAGGTCTCTAAGAGAGGAGAGAACAAGAGGGACTTTTCAGGTTGATGAAAGATTCCTTTCTTGGAGCTACCACAATAATTAAAAATTAATCTGTCTCATCTTGAAAAGGTGAATTTAATCAGGCAAATGGCCTCCCCGTGTGGACAGTTAAAAAGGAAAGTGATGTAAAAATGCTGAACCTAAGGCGATCTGACTAATTATTCAAAGAGAAACTTTGCAAGAAAATCATGGCATGTGATGACAGGACCTGTGTCTAAGCATCCTTAGGATAATGAAAAGAACTCAGTTTTAGGCTGGTGGTGATGGGGATAGGGAAGAGGAGAAAAGGAACTTCGGAGGATGGTAGTAATCTGGCATCACAGAGTTATAAATCAATGGAAGGGACCTCAGAAGCCATCTAAGCCTAATTGTTCATTTACAGATGAAGACATTGACACCCTGAAAAGTCAAGCTTATTACCCAAGGTCACACAGGTAGTAAGCATTGGAAGTAGAATTTGAATCCAGGTCCTCTGACTTCAGAGCCAGTTTTCATTCCAATGTACTGTAGTATGCTACCTTCCTGTTTGGGGGATATATTAGTAAGAGCCTTTTTATTAGGGTGGAAGAAGATAATTAAATGGAGTAGCTGCTGCTTCTGCACACACAGAAGGAGAGAACAGGGTCAGCAGCCAACCATATATTCAGGCCTTCCCTCTGAAAGGGAACAGAATTTCTTGTAGAAAGTGATGTGAGAACCTTCTAGTGATCACCACATAGGAACATTCCAAATCTGGGGTGGCTTGAATTTCTGGCAACCTTGCCTCAAAGGCCTCATCAGCTCAAACATTTACCTTACTTTTCAGCCCCAACAATTGAAATCCCACCCTTAGGGCTTTTAGAGGATCCCTTTGAGAGGACACTGATTGCTCAGAAACTTAAAATGGAGATTGCATTTTATGTGTGTCTGAGAAAGAGAGAGGGAGAGTGGGAGATATATGTGTGTGTGTGTGTGTGTGTGTGTGTGTGTGTGTGTGTGTGTGTAAGAGAGAGAGAGACAGAGAGAGACAGAAAGAGAAAGAGAGAGAGAGAGAGAGAGAGAGAGAGAGAGAGAGAGAGAGAGAGAGAGAGAGAGAGAGAGAGATCTGGATTCAAGCCCTCCTGCTTATACATATTGATTGCATGACTCTATTAGAGAAAGTACCAACCTGAATTGGTGGATGGAGTTTTCTTGTTTGGATTTTCCCTATTCAAATAAAATAACATCATCCCTATTAATACAGATAGCAATAGACAAATAGTAACAGCTCTCTATAAGTATATTTACATCTGTATTTCTATATTAAAATTTGTATATGTGTGCATATGTATATCTTTATATCTATATATCCAAATTCAAGGATAAGAAATCACCAGCAACAGGGAAAAGAGGGCAATAGAGACACTATACCTTTAGAAGAGAACAGATTGTTTGAAAATGGTGCTACTAGTTTTTGCCAAAGGGAACCACGGTTTTCTTGCCCTCAGTCTGCTATCTCAGCTCTTTAGTTGCAGTGACCAGACCTGAAATAATCCTGTCAGTGCTGAAACAACATATACACTGTATCTCAAGTACCCCCATTTCTAAATCATTTTTCTTCACATTTTCCTTGGCCCATCATACAAAATAATCTTTCTTGTTCAAAGAGGATAAAATAATTTTCCTTCAGATACTCCAGGACTCAGGGGAAATCTCTTTTTCCATCTAGCTAAGAAGATAATCTATTTCCTTTTCTACTCCTCCTCACCCCGCCTTCCCCCACACTGGACCATCCACCAGTAGTTTCCATGTGGTTAAGGGGATACCTAAGCTCACTGACAGTGTACCTGGGTGATGGAATGAGTGGTAACCATGTCAGTATAAGTGACCCCTTGCCTCTGCTGACATTTAATTCTTGCTAGCAATGGCTGTTAAGATGCCTAAATGCAGCACTCAGAAACATTTAGGTGACCTGACTTTTCACTGAGGCTCCTGACAACGAGACTTCCCTCCCTTCTCTCCTCTCCTCCCTCATCTCTCCTTCCTCATCTGTCATCCCTCATCTCTCTCTCTCTCTCTCCATCTCTCTGTCTCTCTCTCTCTCTTCCACCCCTCCATCTCTCTGTTTCTGTCTGTCTATCTCTCTGCCCAACCAGCCCCCATGGATTCAGTTATCATATCATATCATCAATTCATCATACAAATGAATCCCACCAGCCCTAATCTCTCCTGAGCTCCACCCTCACATCACCAAATGCTCCTTGGACACATTTCCATAGGCATCTCAAACTCAATTATATCTACAACACGTCTTTGTTCTCAAACTTACCCCTTTTTCCAAATGTCCCACTTTCAGTCAGGGGCAACACCATGTTTTGAGTCACCCAGGTTCCCAGCCTCATAGTCGTCCTAGATTCTTTATTCTCTATCACCCCACATATCCAACAATTTGCAGAATATTGCCATTTCTTGCCAACTAAACATTTCCTGCACCATGACCCTATTTCTGACCTTGATTACCTCTTTATTACTACAACAGTCTTTTTTTTTTTAAGTATAATATATATATATCTTTTGATGGAAGGTAAACTCTTAGGGGGCAGGCTTTTTCCCCTTCATTTCTGTCTTCATATCACTAACATCTAGCACAGCAGGGGTCACAATGATAAGCACTTTGCAAACACTTTTTGATGGATACACTGGGAATAACCTATTGCTTCAATCTTGGAAATGGGGAAGATTTGGCTTGGTAGGGGGAAAAGAGAACACCTGAAACTTTTCCCCAGCATGTAAGAAACTCATTCCATTGGCCATAAAATAACTTCTCTTAGGAATCATCTACTAGACAGATCTACGGGGTGAGAGAGGTTTCTCTTATGGAGTTCAAAATGTCCTTTTGGGCAGGTGGAATTACTACATAAGAAGATGGAGCTGCCAGAGACTTAATCCACTCATAAAGGAAGGATAAAAATATCCATCTCACAATAATACAACAATAAGAAATGGCAGACTATGTTCATTTCAGGGTCCCTTATATTATGGGGTACTTTTGTGTCTTATGGTGATACTGAGGTACCATTTGGAGGAAAGCATAGCCATTTGTTGTGACATCAACTTTAATCATCTCCACTGTTCCTTACCTTATATAAGCATTGGCCATTAATCTATCCAATCTCTCAAAGGCATTTTATGCCTTTTTAAAATAAGTTTTATAAATGAGTTTTATAATTTTTTGAGTTTTATAAATTTATTTTTGCAATGTACAGGGTAGCATGACTTTTTTGTTTTAAAACTCTTGAAATTATCTCCTTTGAGCTTTAGAATGAGGGGTGTTAGTTCCAGTAGCTCTAAATCACTGACCAGCTCTGTATCCACCCTGTCCATCCATCTTCATGATTTTCTAGAATTGAAATGGATTCATCGTTAATCTTCTCCTTTCCACTTGACCATTAAGATCTGAAATATTGAACTTGGAGCCCTAGAGATCTCAGAGCTAGGTACTTGAGCAGGAAAAGCAGGAAAGCAGACTTCCTGAGCTTTGGAAGGGAGCAGTCTAGACGGGAGATTCATGAGATTTGTTGTTATGTAAGAGGCTGGAATATGTGCTGTCAATCCCCTGGGCTCCCCTTTTATACCCAAGGTCTGATAATGCTAACACAAGACAGGGGTGTTTTAAAAGGCAGGCTCTGTCTACACCATATCCTGATACATAATCCAGAAGCCCATCACACACTGGGATCATTGAAGAGATTCACTGCACCCTCAGACCAGCATGGTAGGGGGCTAGAGTGATCTTCTGTACAGCACCATATGGTAGAAGCAAGGTTAAGTCAGATGATTAATGTGGCACTGGCAATGCTGATGATTCAGAATTTAATCTCTTCTAAAAGTTAAAGTATTTGCCTCATTATAATAGAGGTGAAAATGACAAGATAGTCCAATCCTCTTACTTTATAAATGAGCAAACTGAAGCCTAGAGAAGGGAAGTAACATTCAAGACCCAGAAGTTGATCAGTAAGATGTAACTGGATCCCAAGGCCAGTGGTCTTTAGATTGTGGCATGGAGAAACATCCATATCTGCCCCTTTAAATATGGGCACTGAAGGACTTTACTTTTTTTTATCTCCTTCAGCTGTTGCAGGGAATAATCTCTGAGACTGAAGCATTGAAGATTTCCTTTCTGAGATGACTTTTCTGCTGTCAAAGAGACATTTAAGAGGAAATGAAAAGGCTAGAGGACGCATATCTAGGAACTAGAGAAAATGGGGAAAGACAATGGATTTACAGCTTAAGAGAAAGGGATTTAATCAGAATGTAAGGGCACAAGGAATGATTGATGAGTTACATGGTCTCTCTTGACCAAAGATGAGGCAAGACTTATAGACAGGAAGAGCTACAAGGGATTTTAGAGACCATTGACAAACTCTCTTATGAGAAAACTAAGGTCTAAAAAGGGAAAAGGGAAAGGAATTGCTCAAGTCAAATTGTGAGACATCAGTAAAGGTGAGATTAGAAACCAACACTCCCAATTCCCATTCCAAGACTCCTTTCACCATATCTCACTCCTTTCAGATGCTTACATGGTAGGAGGCCCGTTCTTCTCTATCCATGGGTCTAGTTACATACATCCGTCCTGACATAGAGTCAATATTGAAAACTTCCATGGGTGGTTGGTCAGCCCCAACTCCAGTGATGCTATATCGGATAGGAATATCATTATCCTTGTCAGATCGAATCTGAAAGACAAAAGTAAACAGGAAGATGCTGTAAACTTAGAGATGACAAGCAAAAGCAGTACCTTTAAAAAAAAATTTCAATTCAAAATTCTCTTGCACCATCCATTCCCTTTCCCACCCAACTGCGACAGCAAGAAATAGGATACCCATTCATTATATATATGAAATCATGCAAAAAAAATTATCCATGTTGCAAAAGATAAGCAATGAAAATAAACTGAAAAAATTATGTTTCAACCTGTACTCAGAGAGTGCCAATTCTCTCTCTGGAAGTGGATAGCATTTATCATCATGAATCCTTTGGAACTATTGTGAATCATTGTATTGATCAGAGTCACTAAGTCTCTCACAGTAGATTATCATTACATTACTGCTCTTTCCGTGTACAGTGTTCTTCTAGCTCTGCTCACTTCACTTAGAATCTGCTGGTACAA
This sequence comes from Potorous gilbertii, assembly GCA_028658325.1. Taxonomy (NCBI): domain Eukaryota; kingdom Metazoa; phylum Chordata; class Mammalia; order Diprotodontia; family Potoroidae; genus Potorous; species Potorous gilbertii. The sequence goes on from JAQQSK010007075.1 coordinate 12,922, forward strand.
GCCTTCCCAGGTTTTTTCTGAAACTACCTCCTTCATCATTTCTTTTAACATAATAATATTCCATCACAATCATATGCTACAACTTGTTCAGCTATTCCTCAGTTGATGGGCATCATCTCTGTTTCTAATTCTTTGCCACCACAAAAAAGTGGCTATTATAAATATTTTTTCTATACACAGGTCTTTTTTCATTTTCTTTTATCTCTTTTGGGTACAGATTATGCAGCAATATTAAGGGATCAAAGGATATGCACATTTTTATAGCCCTTTGGGCACAGTTTGGAATTGTTCTCCAGAATGATTGGACCAGTTCACAACTCCACCAACAGTGCATTAGTGTCTCCTTTTTTCCACAGCCCCTCAAGCATTTGTCATTTTCCTTTTCTGTCATGTTAGTCAATTTGATAGGTGTGAAGTGACATCTAAAAGTAACATCTTAACAGCACTGTCAGATAAGATTTTCATTGACAGTTGAACTCTCAAGACACCAGGGTAAAGCAACCATTAATTAATCAAAAAATTCTTATTGAAGTCTCTATCAGACCTAGCCCTTTGTACTATGAGAAATAAAAAATATAAGGCAAGCTGGTCCCATCCATCGTGACCTTACAGATTAGTTGAAGATGGGATAAAAGGTAATAAAGGATATTATTAATAACAATAACATTTATAATTATAGTAATGAGGAAAATAATAGCCAGCAATTATATAGTGCTTTAAGGTTTGTATAGTGCTTTACAAATATTATCTCACCTGATCCTTGAAATAGTTCAGGAGGTCAGAGTTATGGTTGTCCCCATTTTATAGATGAGGAAACTGAGGCAGAGAGGGATGAGATGACTTTCTTAGTGTCACAGTCAGTAAGTATGTGAGGCCAGATCTGAATTATGGCCTTCCTGACTCCAGGACCAGAGAGGCCTCTGCTGCACCTCCTAACTATTTCTAAGAGGGGGTGGTGTAAGTGACTTGACCAAGGTCATCCTGGCAGTAAGCAGAAGTGAGATTTGAATCCATGCCCCTTGATCCACCATACATATCTACCACACATAGTTCTTCAATTTTAATAAATAGGGTACAGAGTCACACCACTTTTGATATAAAGGCAAAAAATAAAACTGCAACTCATTGTCAAATCATAGCATGTACTAAACTGGCATATAGATCCCTGAGGCAGCTGTCGACATAGAGAAGCCCCTAATGCCTGACCTTGCCCACT
>JAQQSK010007076.1:0-14137 GCA_028658325.1 Potorous gilbertii
TTCCCCAAATAGTCAATCCATCAGCATGTAATTATTAAGTGCTTACTGAGTGCCAAGTGCTGTGATTTTGTCCAGATAGTTTTCCTCATTATGTGTGTCATTTTAATGCTTTGGATACCTTCAGTGCTCCCAGCTCTTGTCATTTGTCAGATTCATTGTTTCCCAGCATCCTCTCTAACTGCCTCTTTCCAGCTCAGCCAAACTAGCCTCCCATGAATATGAATGAAAGGTTACAGTTGATCATGATGATAATATTATTGTTAGAGTTTGTGGAGGAGATGAGATGGAGATTGGAAATTAAGGATGCTCAGAGGAGCAGGTTTAAAAAAAAAATAAGGTAATTCATTTAAGAAACGTTTAATTGTGGGTCAACAATATTTTCTTCCTGGCTAATAGAGTCATTTAGCTGGCTCACTTTGGCCATCCTGGAATATTTCTTGCTTAACTGAGTAGATGCCCTTCTCCGTCGTTTGAGAGAACTTGCGTTATAGATCAGTTTCATTGGGGCAGTGAATTGAGTGTGCTCAGGGGACCAGGCACAGGGCTAGGCACAGTGCTGGGCAAAGGACAGAATGCAGCTTTGTGTCCCATCTCAGGATGGATGAAGAATGAATGAAAAATTGTTAATTGTTTTAATCTGTGAGGCATTATGCCAAACCTGGAAAGGGCATCATGATGACCAACCACAATTCTAGTGAACCATGATGATGCTTCCTGATAGAGCAGTGATGGACTCAGTGTGTGTGTGTGTGTGTGTGTGTGTGTGTGTGTGTGTGTGTGTGTATGCATACAAACATATACATAATATTAATGTATGTATATGTATGGAAGTATACTTTGTATGTACACATATGTAGGTATATATAGGTATTATATGAAAGTATACATCAGTGTGTGTACATACATATAGATAATATAGGTATATGTATGGAAGTATATTTTGTATATACACACATGTAAGTATATATAGGTATTATATGAAAGTATATATCCATGTGCACTCATGAATGTATGTGTATATTTATATACATTCTGTGTATTTATACACACATACATGAGCCTACCCATGTGTGTATGTATATTCATATGAATGCATGTGTGCATAATATAAATAGGCACACATATGTATGTGTGTATGTATGTATGTATATACATGGCCAGCATGGGATTTTTTTTTTCCTTGACTAACCAATGTTTGTAAAAAGGATTTTGTTTTGCTTGCTTTCTCAAGGAGGGGGAAGAAAAAAGTTGGTAGGGAGAGAAGATGGATCTTCACTTGAAAGTAAAATAAAATTTATGACTAAAAATTTTTTTTTTTAAAAAGAAAGGGCATTGAGAACAGTTCTTCCTCAACATAGAAAGGATATGAGGTGTGACCATCTGACAAGTTGGGTGAAAAGTTAGAATGCTGCAGCCCAGCTACGTGCCTGCTTTCTTTGTTTCTTCCTTATCTTCTCTCCTTGGAATTTTCTGAGCCCCTTCTTTTAGCTTATGTTACAGGTCTGGTCCCACATTCCTGTCTAACCACAAATCCTCTCTCCTCCTCTCTTCTCCCTTGCAGAAGGATGTCGCACTTAAGCCTCAGGAACGGGTGGAGAGACGCCAAAACCCACTAGCCAAGAAGAAACGCGAAGCCCTCACCAATGGGCTCTCCTACCACTCCAAGAAGAATCGACTGAATCATCACCACCACTACAGCTCAGATCGAGAAAACGACCGGAACCTCTGCCAGCATCTTGGGAAACGGAAAAAACTCCCCAAAGGACTGCGACAGGTGAGTACCCTCTGGCTCCTCTTTGTTTGCTGTGCCGGATCCCTTTTGGGTTGAGGTGGCGCCGTGACCTGCTTTTGGGGGCGCAGAAGAGGAAATGGCGACATATGGTTTGAAATCCCTGCCTCAGCATCTGCCATACTGTCCTTGGCTATTGGGTGAGGTCTTGGCCTTGGTTGACTGTTGGAGTGGTTTGTGTAAAGGCCTGACCAAGTTTCTTGATCCCAATTCAACTTTGGGTTCCCTCCCTGGGAATCACATCACTATGGCTGCTCTTGTTTTCTGATCATGCAGAACTAGGCAAAGGAATGGTGGCTTATTTTTTTTCTTTTGGTGGGAGAAGAGGAGGGACATGATTTGGAGGGGGCCTGCCTAATCAAGACAGATGGGTCTGGAAGACTAATTGCTGTACCCGGAGCTCATTTGTAGTGTGTTCTTTCTAAGGTGCTGTTGAGTACTCTCCTGGGTTACTAATTGTTGCTGTTACCTTGAGCTAGCTCTTACTGGCTTGCATGAGATTAGAATTCTTAAGAAACCATTGTTGTGCCCTCAAGGTGAGCAGGGTGAGAGAGATGTGCACAGAGGAGGCTAGCCTGGCCTCATCTTTCAAGTCCGTCTTTGTGAGGTTGGGATGATGCAGGGGCCAAGACTTGGTTTAATAATTAGGTTTCAGCCAAAGTTGCATGCAAGTCCATTCTGTCCGCTTTCTCTTAGATGTTTTCCTCCTGTGGAAATCCCCAGGGAAGGAGGATTAATACACGGAAGGGAGGGGGATTCTCAGATTCCTCCGGGATAAATCTAGGCAGTTGGAGATGTCCCTAGAGCAGCGGTGGGTGGTATCTCCTTGGTTCCTAGAGGTGCCATCCAAGGATAGTTTATGGTGATTTTCAAGCAGCTGAGGATTGGCTATTAGTTTATAGAGCAGGTGGTTTTAATTAGAAGCCTCACAGGTAACTGGGAGACTGCCACCATTTCTGTAGTGTCATGGTCTGCAAAGTGTGTTCCACGGATGACTGTGAAATACCTAGGTCAGTTTCCGGGTGCGGGGGTAGAGATCAAAACAATTGTCTGTAATAACACTGATACATTTTAATTTAATATCAAAAGATGTACTCCACAGAAATGAAAATATTCAATAAATTTTAAGAATGAGACTGAAACATGGATATTCAAGGAAGATAAAAAGATTCTATCCTCATCATATACTAGGCTTATGTGTATATGTGCATGTGATTTTTGTTGTTGTAGGACAGGCTAAAGGCTAATAAGATTTAGGGTTTGGAGATACCTTCAGAGATCATTTATTTCGATCTTTGGTGAGTTCAATTCCAGCCTCAGACAGTTAGTTGTGTGACCCTGGCAAGTCACTTCACCTTACTTGCCTCAGTTTCCTCATCTGTAAAATAATCTAGAGAAGGAAATGGTAAACCACTTCAGTGTCTTTTCTAGAAAAACCCTAAATGGGGTCACAGAGAGTCAAACAGCCACAAGAGCATATTACAGGTAGGGTGCCTCGAGATGTGAGAGGCAGCATGTAGAATCATGAAGTCCTAGGTTTGAATCACGGATCAGATACTTATTAGCTGTTTGATCTGGGGAAATCACTGTACCTCTCTGGGCCTCAGTTTCCCCATCTGTAAAATAAGAAAGTTCGACTTAATATCTCAGGTACTTTTCAGTTCTGAGTCAATGATCTTATAAAGTGACTTCTTTTAGGGTCTGTGGTATAATTGTTTCTAATCCAAGCCCTCATGTTGAAGTGAAAAGAACATTAGTTCTAAATTAATAGACCCTGGGTTCAAAGCCCATCTCTGATCATCACTACCTGTGTACGCTTGAGAAAATCATTTTAAGTCCCTGGCCTCAGTTTCTTAATGTGGCAGTGAGCTGGAGTTGGAGTAGAAGAGCACTACTGAGGTCCCTTTCAACTCTAGATTGAAGATCGAAGTATCTTAATTGATGTCAAATCCAGTGTTCCTTCCTTGACAATACGTTGGGTCCAATAAAGACATGGTATCCAGCAAGGTCCAAGGTGAAGAGGTCCAATTACAACGGCCCCGTATTTTAAACAGAGACCACTTAGTTCTGTGTGTATTGATAAGGGAGCCAATTACAGAAGGGAATTGTCTTAAATTTAAATTCATCAGGAATACTGGGCCACTGGAAAGGTGCAGATCACTAATCAGTGCATGAGAACTAATTAATTATTATGTGCCAAACACTCTGCTAAGTGCTAGGGATGCAAAGGGAAAGTTAGAATAGTCCTTGCCCTCAAAGAAATGATGTTTTCTCAATGGAAAGACATGGGAGGGGAGGTGGGCAGAGCAGGACAACAGATATTTTTGTCGTTTTGTTTTCAGTGGTGTCCAACTCTTTGTGACCCCATTTGGGGTTTTCTTAGCAAAGATATTGAAGCTCATTTTACAGATGAGGAAATTGAGGCAATGGGGTTAAGTGACTTGTCCAAGGTGACACAGTAAGTGTCTGAGGTTGGATTTGAACTCAAGTCTTCCTAATTCTGGGCCAGGTGCTCCATCCACTGTGCCACCTAGCTGCCAGAGCAAGTATTTATTCTTTGCTTCTCTTAGTACTTTCTAAATATAATATAATATTATTTGATCTCACAACAGCCCTGGGGTTTAGGTGTACGTACATCAAAACATTTCTATCTTGGAATATTAGAACTTCACTCATGCTATGGAGCTGAGCAGGGAGCAGGAATAATCTTGAGGTGACAGGAGGAAAGAAATTCAGTGCCATTGCATATGGAAGCAGTGCTTGGTGGCAGAAGAAGAGCTCTAGGGAGCCAGAGAAGGGTGCTGCTGTAAAGGAAGGAGCATGATTGGATTTGGGATGCCCTGCATGGCAGGATATCATTTTGGCTTGTATTCCCAATAAGGTATTAGGACAGAGGATAAGGAAGGAGATGCTTTCTAATTGCCATTGTGTCTAAACATATACAAAGGCAAACACCTGGAATCTTTCTTCCTGGCCCAGAGATGGTACTTGGTAATTGTGTATTGATTGATTAGATTAATCTTCTGTAGAACTCTGATGGACAGACTTGAGAAATGGTCTCTCCTCAGCCTACTTAGGTGCTAAATGATGGAATCACTGTCAAAAAGACATCTCAAGTTCACTTACCCCTCTTATTTGTAAGGACACAGGTGGTTACGGTTAGTAAACCAGTCACCCTGGCCCCACTTTCCTGTCTGTAAAATTCAAGGGCACTGGACTAGATGGCTTCTGAGTTTTGCATAGAGTATTTGCAATTCCTTCTTGACATGGGTTTTGTGCTTTACCCTTCTCTCTTCCCCACTGTGTCATCCTCTTCTCACATCTGTAAGGTTGCTGGCTGGTGATCCTCTTAGATTTCAGCCAGTGAGCCCTCCTTGGGGATGGAATGGCAAAATTAGACTATGCCTGGGGGAGAATTCTGAAATGAGTGGGTCTGAAGTCCTGGACTTGAGTGAGCTCTCAGCAGAACTTTAGATGAAAGAGTGTAGGAGGTAAGGGCATAGACTAGAGCCATTGTTTCCCCATGGCTGATGGAGAGCGGATTAAGGCTTCATCTTATCTGGAAATGCTGGAAGAACTTAATGCCAGGCCTTCCTTTAGCCAGCAGGAAGATGCTTGCCTACTTCTTAGTGGAGAGGAAACAGTAGGATTTCTTGAGGATTCATTGAAGCTAACTAGAAGTATACAATTACTGGCATTATTTTTAAGTTTAAAGAGACAGGCGCGCCTCAGAAAAACCAAGCCACATTTTTCACCCTTAACTTGACTGATTATAAGCTTTAGTTCCTGTGACTTATCATGCTGTAAAATGAAAGCTCTTAGCTGGCACTTAACCACCCTGATGGAGTTTATTTGTGTGAATGTATTTTTAAGTGTAAATAGACACTGACTTGGAAGATCCTAAGCTGACACTCGTCATGGAAAGTGGTTGGTTGTGCTTTTAGCTGGTTAAAAACTCAACTGTCTTCGAGCGGCCCAGAGAAGAGATCAGGAGTGGAGAAACCAGACTGGATATCTCCCATGCTGCAAAATTGCATTGCTATCTGATTTCCATAAATCACAAAACAAAGATGTTCTTCAGAACAAAATGTTTGTTGCAGCTTTTTCTCTCTCTCCCTCCCTCCCTCCCTCCCTTCCTCCTTTCCTCCCTCTCCCACTCTTTCTCACAGCCATCTATCCATCTGTCTGTCTATTTATCTCTTTCTCTATCCATTTATCTATCTGTCTGTCTAATCTATCTGTGACTGGAAATGACTACAGAGGACATATAAAATCACAGATGGAAGGCATGAAAGGCCTCATTTTACAGAGATCTACACATATTAAGTGACTTGTCCAGACAGCACACAGTCAGTGTCTTACGAAGGATTTGAAATCAGTCCTTGGACTTGATCCTTAAGGGTAAATCTTGTTTCAGAGGTTACATGGCTGATCTGATTAAGTTTCTGTACAACATTTGTTTTGAGCGATGCTCCTTGAATGAATGAATGAAAGTTTTTGCTTGAGTGGGTCTTGTTTCTGGGTATTCACAATGAAGGTATGCTTTAGTGACCCTCTTGTGTCTGGCGAATGATTGTGGCATGGATTGTCATGGTGATGGGGAAAAAAACATAGCTGGTGATTTGTTGAAAATGTGCCTTAGGAACTGATTGACAACATATTTGAGCAACCAGAACTACGTTATGGTTCACATAGGCAAGTGGGTGATTTTAGTTCAATCAATCAGCAAACATTTCTTAATTACTTACTATGTATCAGGTAGTGTCCTAGGCAATACATCCTCTCAAAGACCTTACATTCTGTATGGGAAGATAGTCTAAAAGCATTTATTAAGCATCTACCATATACCAGACAGTATACTGGAGGCTGATGATATAACACCAACAAAATCAAAGAGTATATGGGTAGATAGTGAATCAAAAAGCATTTAAGTGCCCACCACATACATAGCTAGTGAACTAGAGGCTAATGATATAATAACAACAATAAAATCAAATAGTCCTGGCCTCTGGGGAACTTATTACATTTTGGAGGTAATCAGTCATTAAACATTTGCTAAACACCAGATGTGTAGTCAATCAATGAACATTTACTAAGCTCCAGATGTGTTCAAGCTTCCCCCTCCCCTTTTTTAGGAACTGAGGCTAGAAAGACAAATGTCTAACAGTGGCGTGGTTTCCTCCCTCAGCCTCGCTGTTGACTTGTTTTAGGATTGCGCAAATCATCTACACCGGGGCTCCTTTCACATCTACCTTTGCTCGGCAATAATCCTGCATGTGCATCCCTGATGGGAGACTTGCTTTTCCTGGAGATAATGTTCATTGTTTCCCTGGTGTTGAGCCATCCTTTCTGATATGCTCACCATGAAATTTATCTGTTCAAGTTAACTTATCCTGGCAATATTGAGCATCTGAACCTTTCCTCTAGCAGGCTCAGCGGAAGTCAGGTATCAGAAAACGCGCTAATTAGTTTTTGTGGAAATCCATCCAGTATTCACCCAGGTATTTATTCAGCACGGCTGTAATGTCTGCAGGCATCTGGAAATCCAAACATCGGAGGCAGTAACATCGTTCAAGTTTGGGTTTTACTGGCAAAGAGGTATTTGAACTTTCGCTCTGTGGGCTTTTTCAGTTTTCACATGTTGTGCTTGTTAATGGAGACATAAACTAGGATTTTATTTTGAAAATGTGATTTGAAGTGAAAACATTTTTACTAAACACTAAAGAATTCAAAAACTTAATTTGGGGGGACAGGGTCATTAGAGGGCTCAGATTTCCGATTTTCTCATCAAACAATTAGTAGGATTGTGTATGGTGGTTACTATAAACATTAGTTGTTTGCACCTGGACTACCATTTAAATTCATATTTTTCCTTGTACTGCACCTTTGGCCAAACCAAAGAGGACCTAATAGAGCAGCAGAGAAAAGCGGGGGCTAATTTGTAGAAATGATCCAAAGAGCCGCTTTCCATCTCATTAAGTGGCTAAATGTGCCCATTTCCGGTGAGGACCTTCTTTTCCCCTTTGAAAAAGACCCCTTAATCAGATTGCTGTCCTTTTAGTAGGATTCCACTCTTTCCTATAATAAAATTTTCTTTCGTGACCAAGATGCAGAGTTAAGAAAGCCTTTTTCCTTGGCGTGACAATGTATGCCTCACTCTGCATGTGAGTCCACCATCTCTCTGTGGAGCGAGGCATGTTTCACTATGAAGTCAGAATTGCTTCTAGTATAATTTTCCTAGTATATTTCCAAACTGTTTTCTAGAATGGCTCAATCGATTTTCAGCTCTCCCAACAATGTATTCGTGTGCCTTTCTTGTAACAATATTTTCTTGTTTTCTTTCACTTCCCTTTCATGTTCTTGTGCCTCATTTATTTTTCCCATGTGCAGAAATGCTGGGACATCTTTCCAGTGGGCAGTTTCAGGGTCCCCTGAGATGACTCATTCCCAGTCATAGAAAAATAGTTATGAAGAAAGAGAATCTCCCCAGTCATTGACATTGAAATCTCTTTTACACATAGGGAAACTGAGGCCTAGGGAAGGGAAATTTGGGATAACTCTAGAGCTGGAAGGTAACTTAGACACTATCTAATTCAGCACCTTTTTCATGTTATGAGGAGACTAAAGCTTAATAAATAAATAGCAATAAAATAATAAAAATAAATAGTAATCCTGCTCTCATGGTCTAGGGAGCTCCCTTCTTTACTCTCACATCCCTAGTGATGGATGAAACAAAGGTAAGAGGCTTTTCTTTATCAAGACAGCCTTGGTGGCATGGCAGCCCAACAGGTCTTCTCTTCCTCCTCCAAGAGGCCAGAAGAATACCCATGTCCTTGTCTAAGACGTCCAAGAAATGTCCACTGTTGCTCTCATCTCGTCTCCACTGTTTCCCTCCCCTGCCTGACCCCCTTGTTTTGTGCAGTGTTCTCTGATCCATGTCCTGTGTTCTACTCCCTCCTCCATGCTTATCAGGTGGCCCACTGCCTCTTCCTTTGAGCCCAGACGTGACAGGTGATGTGAGGGAGCCAGCCAGGAACTGGGTGGAGAGTCTGCTGGCTTCCAGGGGCATCGGTGGGGGAAACAGAGCAGATGGGTTTGATTGTCGCTTGCTGGGTGATTCCGGGGAGGGTTGACGGTGCTGGTGACAAGCGATTTACAACGTGCTATTTACAGTTGGGGTTTGCAGTATTTCACTGACATCAGAGTACTCTTTAGCAGCTGCCTTCATTATTTCCTTTCCATGAGCTGCTAATTGAAAAGGAAATGGTGGGTGGGCTTGGAGAAGGAGCCAGCGCTCCTGCCTGGATGTGTCCAATGGAACAATGGAGCTTTGATTTTCTACTCCTGCTGTGTGGCTTCTCTTTGGCCAGGGTGTTGGGGCAGAAGAATTGCTGAGGGGGACCATAGCTATCTATCTGTTGGACCAGAGTGCTTCTGTCTGGTCCTTTATTACCAGTTAATGTTATGTGGTGGGGCACAGAGCCAGAAGGCACCTCTGGGGCCACTTACTCCAACCCTTCCATTTTATGGAGGAAGAAACTGAGGCAGGCAAGGTGAAGTGGCTTGCCCCGGGTAACCCAGCTAGTAAATATCTGAGGCAGGATTTGAACTCAGGAAGATGAGTCTTCCAGTCTCTAGCCTGGTAGTCTATCTGCTACGCCCTCTGCCTGCTCCAGAGGTGTCCACCATGTTGCTTTATTATTTCACTCATTTCTCAGAACATTTCTCACATGATGTGACTTGGATATTTGAAAGCATTCTGAAAGGAGATGAGAGAAATCTCTGGGGTCAAGTATCCAGGGAGTGGCTGAGAGTAGGGATGGCAGCCCAGGTTGGCTGGATTCTACATGTAGCACTCTACCTAATCTCAAGAGCTGGACTTTGACCAGATTTGTAAGTAGAAACTTGATTTATTTATCTTGGCTCTCCTTCGCTTGTCCTGGCTGCAATAATGATGTGTCTGTCAGGCTCCCAACCCTCACCCCTGGTACTTGGGAGTGGGCATGTATGTGGGTTTCTTTGATTGTCTATTTTTATAATGGCCTTACAACATTGGATATTGTGCTGAACAACTAATGCTCTTTCCTTTAGAAGGGCTGTTATCTCTCTCTTTTTAATTAAAAATGAAAAAGGGCATAATATTGCTGTGTGCCCTCTCTGCCTTTTCCTTGGAAGTTTTTGGGAATAGAAATGGCTCCAAACAGAACTGTTTTATATGCATGGGGTGACTTCAGCTGCTGTTTACTTGTAGGTAGACTCCGCACTTAGGACTTGCACGCGCACGCGCGCGCACACACACACACACACACACACACACAGCTTTTCACTGCACTTAATCTCTATCACTAAGCCCAAGGCCCACTTTCTTTAAGGAACCCAGACATTTGAATGCATCCCAGGTGCTGCTGGGACCTAATGAGGCTTCGTTGTGCTTACTGGACGGACAGAGGATGTCACTGGATCTGGTATCCTGGACCTGGTGCAGAAGCACAGTTTGCTTTGTTATTTGCGGGTTTCCTTCCACTCCTGGAAGGTCTCTTTTCAAACATATGTGTTTATATGGCTCACCCCCATAGGAGAGGGGGACTGGAATTTCCCTGGAGGAAGGGCCTTTCAGGAGCTATCTTGAGCAAAGCCATGTTGCATATGTCTGCATTCATTGATCCCAGCCTCCCAGGCTGCCACTATGCCTCTGGATGACTGCCTGCAGTGAGTCCGTCTCTGGTCCTTCTTGGCCCTTCCTCCCACCCCCCACCCCCTGCACCTGCTCCTTTTTCGGTGAGAGCCTCCATCATCCATCTCCAAATAAGATAATGCGGACGGAGCTGGACAGGCCCTAATTGCCAATGAGGCTTCTAAGGGACTCTCATTCGGCTGTAATTAGGTTTGGAAGCAATCAGCTGCCCTCACTGGGGCTGGTACAAACATCGCAGAGGATATAGGCCATTGTGATCTAGTCATTTCATAGTATACGAAGGGAGGGAGGGAAACGACATTTCATTAGCCAAAGCCGTGACAAATTCAAACACCTTGACAACATGTCTTGTGTAAAATTCATCTCCTTCAGCCTCCTGCCTTACAGCTCTCATACTGTTCTATACGTGTGCTGGGCTTGCCTCTCTTCCTCGAGGGTCTCTGGTTCTTAGACAAGTTGGTTGAACTTAAATATTTGTTATAAATGATTCTGTGTATTTTGGATGTTAAATCCAAAATGAATCACACATTGCAAGTGATTGCTATTTGTACAGTGACCTGAATGTTGAGTTAGAGCTGAGACAGGTCATAAGATCTCAGATGTCCAAGACACCATTTTGTCCTGTTGAAGCCATAGGATCATAGGGAACTGAAAGGGACTCCCAAAGGCCATATTTTCTAAGCTTCCTCATTTTATAGGAACCTTTAGGGTCAACTCGTACAACCCTTCTCCCCCTTTTTAATGCAGGAAGAAACCAAGGTTGAAAGAGGCCACAGGAATGTGGATCTGTATCTGGAAAGGACCTTAGGGACTATGTAGTCTAATCCCCTCCTTTTACAAGGGCTTAGAGATCATCTATTCCAGTTCCCTAATTTTAAAGACAAGGAAGCAGGCCCAGATCTGGATGAAGAACTGGAAGGGACTTTAGAGGCCATAGAGTCCACCTGCCCTCTCCAGGCTCAGATTCACCCAGGTAGTACACCTTCCAGATCTTAATCTTTTGCCTTCTCACTGTACCATCCTGAAGAGCTGAGATTCAAACCCAAATCCTTAGACTTCCCATCCTTTTCTTATTTTATTGCACCTCTGTTTAGAGGAGAAGTGTGAGGCTTACCTAGGGAGAAGTCATTGCTTTTCCCTTGGCTTCTAGATTCAGCCCTCTTGGCTTGTTAGCACCCTGTCTCCTGTATTAAAAGGTAAGTATTTTCCTTGATCCTTTGCTCCATTCCATCTTCCCCAGCCTATACAGACTCATGTTTGGACCCTCGGGGTTTTTCTTCATGGATATGTTTCTGTGTTTTAAGAATTACCAAGCAACTGAGTGTTTTGGTAGAAAAATAGAAATAAATTGACTTCTTCAGTTTTGAGTGGTCCAACCCAGGACAGTCCCCCACTTCACTCTTTAGAGTTGTTTATTTTAATATTCATTTCAACTGAATTGAGTTAAATTTGCTTAAATGATGGTTTGAGGTAGATAACTGTAATAGAGAGAAAGACCTGGGTTAGACTCACACTTCATATGAGCTCTCCGACTCCCAGTCTCTATTTTGAAAATGGCGGGGTTAGATTTGATTCAAGATTCTCCTTTGAGCTTGAAATCTAGGCTCCTGTGGATTTCTGGGTTTTGTTTAGTGAGACTTAGCAAAAAGGTGCTTCATGAAAGAAAACTCTTTCCTTTGTACAGCCAAGTAGGATCAAATACCAAAGAAAAGGGAGGTGGCCTGTAAAATTGGGCATTGGTAAAATTGCTGAATTTTGACACAGGCAGCTTTAGAAATGGCTTTTGTTTCCCCTGATTTACAGAATACTTGTTAATAAAATGACCCCACCTTATGAATGAGACTTTTAATAACCATTGGAGTGGAGCCGATGACTCATTGCCTTGGGTGGCCATGGAAAGGAAGACAAAACAGGGTCCAGGAGACTGCTTCTCTGATGGGAGAACGTAAAGACATTCAGGGACCGTGTTTGCAGTCAGTTAAACAGAGATGATAAGGGGAATGAGACTATCCCAGTCGATGGAGACCTCAGACTTATTCAAAGGTAGATTTTTTCCTAACAATGGATTTTCCTGACCTCTCATTCTTTTCCCCTGTTTTGAATTAAAAACCTAGAAAAAGGTAAAGGCAGCATAGAATAAGTGCTGTGTCCTCCCCTGACCCCCGCTTTTTCTAGCGATATGACATGTAATCCAAATACTTGAACCTCCCTACTGAGTTTTCTGAGGGAGGCCCCCTTGTCAAAGAAGCACATCAAGTGGAGTCGTGGAAAGTCGGATGTGACTGAAACCACTGAACGTTATCAAGATCCTATGAATGGCTGTGAGGGCCATTTTGACAGGCCTTTGGGATCTGCAAAGTGCCCAACAGGTGGGGCCTCATGTGACCGCTCAAAAGCCATGTTGTCTAGATGCTATTATTATCACATCCGTTTTTACGGAGGAGGAAACTGAGGCAGAGGCCCATGAACTGACTTGCCCAGGTTTGTGCAGCTAGTAAACATGCGGGACAGGATTTAAACTCTGGCCTTCCATGTGGCATTAAAGAAAAAAAACAAAAAACAACATTAATGACTGCTATAGATTGAAAGCTTTAAAGTTTAAAAATGTTTACATTTATTATTTCATTTGATCTTTGTAAGAACCTGAAAATGTTGGAACTATAGGTATTAATATTTTTATTTTATAGACTAGGAAAAGCAGACTCTAAGAGGTTATATCACTGGGCAAGCGTTACACAGCCAGCAAGTCGTCAGAGGTCACATTTGAACACAGGCCCTACATATGCAAAGGGAAGGTTTAGAATATTCTAAATCCATCAACCATCAAATATTTAAGTACTCCTTGTAAATAAGTGCTTTGGGGGGCGGAGCAGAAAGACTCACATTTGCTAGCTCCGAAACCACAGCCCATGGATTTCCTCTAAAAAGAACTCCCAACAAATTCTGGAACAGTGGAAGCCTCTCAGCAACACAGTGAAGGAGATTTCTGTTCCAGAGAGCCCTGAGAAACCAACCTCAAAGGTCCATCACACACCTGACAGGAGCAGAGCCCAGGCCTGCCCTGGCGACGCAGACATAGAGAGGAGCAAGCAGATCCGAGCAGGCTTCAGGGACAGAACCTCCAGTGGCCACGAAGTTCCCTCTACCCACAGACACACAGGTCAGTGAGAGAGCCGCCTGGACAGGCTGAGAGGGGAGTGGGGTGTCTCCATGACTCGGGCCCCCTTGGGAGGCAGTGGGCAGCCAGAGGCTCCCAGAGCAGACAGGAACTTAGCAGGAGCTCCATTATGGAAGGTCTCTGCATAAACCCCCTGAGGGAACTGAGCCTGGGAGGTGGCCCTGCCCCCACCTGAGCACAAGAACTTAAGCTCCCATTGAATAGCAGCCAGGCCTGCCACTGAAAGCCCTGAGGCTGGGGAGCAACATTTGAATCTCAGACCCCAAGCACTAGCTGGGCAGATATAGATGGGGGTGGAGAGGACTCTCAGAAGTCAAGTAACTGGATGGGAAAATGCTCAGAAAAGGGAAAAAAAATAAGACCATGGAAGGTTATTTTCTTGGGGACCAGATGATACCCCCCTTCCTTTCTGATGAGGAAGAAGAATGCTTACCATCAGGTAAAGACATAGGAGTCAAGGGCTCTGTATCCCAAA
>JAQQSK010007077.1:0-14136 GCA_028658325.1 Potorous gilbertii
GTTCACAGGTCAAGGAGAAAATATTGAAAGTGTCCAGAAAGAACAATTTGAGTATTGTGGAAATACAATCAGGATAACAGAAGATCTAGCAACTTCTACATTAATGGATTGAAGGGCTTGGAATATGTTATTCCAGAGGTTAAAGAAACTAGGATTAAAATCAAAAATCACCTATCTAGAAAAACTGAGTATAACACTTCAGGGCAAAAAATGGTCATTTAACAAAGTAGAAAACTTTCAAGCATTCTTGAAGAGACCAGAGCTGAGTAGGAAATATGACTTTCAAACAAAAGAATCAAGAGAAGCATGAAAAAAATGCATGCTGTCTTGAGGTATGGGAAGGGGAGAGATGGGGAGAAAATTTGGAACTTGAAATTTTGTGAAAGTGAATGTTGAAAACTAAAAATTAATTAATACATAAATAAATAAAAAACTAAACAAAGGAGAAAGATTAGTGTCATGAATACTTACACAGAAGAGAGGATTTAGGATGATGAAATCTTTAACAGTGTCAAATGCTGCTAAGTGATCAAGAAATATGAAAATTGAGAAAAGGCCATCAGGTCTGGGGATTTTAACAATCACTGGCCATGTGAGAAAGAGCAGCTTTAGTTGTGTAATTTGGTCAGAAACCAGATTGCAAGGGATCAAGAAATGAGAGGAAAGAGAATGAATGTTCACATGTTTTTTTATGGAATTTGAGAGGAAAGAGAGATACTGTAGCCTGAGAGGTGGATACCAGCAAAACAAGAATTTTATGGATGAGAAGATTCCCATAAGCATATGGGTAGAAGAGAATGAACCCATAGAAATATATATATATATAATTATATACATTATTTATATATAAATTCTTTTTTAATAGATAAAGTGGTTAATTGGACCCTAACTGTATAAGACTGACCACATTGACAATTGTTGATACATAACAGCAAATACAATGTGTTGTAGTTGAAATTCAGTTCAATTTAAGAAATATATGTTAAACCTATTCTATGTTTAGAGGCCTGTCATTGGCACTAGAGGTCATTACAAAGCTGAATTAAGACATAATCTTTCTCCTTAATGAATTTATACTTTAATAGGGGAGATATATATTCAAATTATTATATAAAAGGATACATGCACAAAAGAAATAAAAGGAAAGTGTTCTGTGAGGTTCAAGGACTGATAGACTATTCCTTAACTTGGATCAGCAAAATTAAATTCAAATTTCTACTGTGCCACTGATTAGCTTTGTGACATAGATCATCACTACATTGCTCTGTGCCCTAGTTCCCTCATCTGTAAAAGGAAGAATATTAGA
The DNA here is from genome assembly GCA_028658325.1 of Potorous gilbertii. Taxonomy (NCBI): domain Eukaryota; kingdom Metazoa; phylum Chordata; class Mammalia; order Diprotodontia; family Potoroidae; genus Potorous; species Potorous gilbertii. Next base: position 1,307 of record JAQQSK010007077.1, read on the forward strand.
CCTACTAATTTCTAAGATTGTTTCTGCTTGGAGAATCTATGATTTTTTTAGAAGTTAAACAATAGCAATCTTGTTGCACTGGGCACACTATTCTTGGGTTTAATAATATTGGCTATCTAAAAAAGTGGATTTTAGGATCATTTAGGATCTATTTTCTTATATAGTGGTTACTAGTTTCAGAGAAGAGGGAAATATAAGAAATATCTTATCTGGTTCTGCGGTTTTCTTCTCCAGAAGGAAAAGATGACAATTATTTGATAAAAAAATAAAAATCAACGACAATGATCAGAAGACTTGAGCTAATGTTTTACAAATGAAAGTTGATCTCAGTATCTTTCCTCAAATTATCTTGTACAAGATAATAAAAAAATTACTTATTAATTGAACAAGAATGGAAAAATTTCCTGATAAATTCAAGTTTCACGTAGTTAATTGTATTCACTTCCTACTTTCCATCTTCAAGCAATTTGTTATAACCTCCCCCACCAGAATTTGAAAAGTCACAGATCTACAACACCAAGAGTAGAATATTGTCCTGTATCTTAATCCAGGATCTTGGTTACCTTGCCAGGCAGCCTGAAGCAAAGTATATTTTCTGTTTGAATTGCAGTCTGCCTATATGCAAAATGAGGGAGTTGGATTACTCCTTCACTAAGACACATTCTGAATTCTCTTGCCTCCATGCCTTTGTTCCTACTATTACTTAGGGCTGGAATGCTATAACTCCTCCTCTTCACCTGGTAAATTCCTACCCACATGTCTTAGGAAGATTCCAAAGATCAATTGGCAAGATAAGATACAAGACACCATGGTCCTTTCTTGAATTAAACTGACAAGCAGCAATTTGATTGCTGCAAAATGAATTAAAACAAGTAAAATATCCTTAGGATCAAATAGCTATGACTGATCTGATCTATGTGAGTTCAGAATGCTGTACAATAGGTCAATGTGATCATTTGAGGTGGATTCTCTAAATTTGCACTTCTCCATTTCTTTTGAGTTTCTTCAAATCTACTTTGTTCACAGTACAACACCGTCTCTGATGACAGCATGCCATGGTGGGTAGTCATGTGCCAGTATCTCCCATGTGACACAATCAATTCCAATGTTCTAAAGAGAGACCTTGAGAAGGTCCTTGTATTACTTCTTCTGATCACCATATGAGAGCTTGTGTTGTGTGAGTTCTCCACAAAATAATCTTTTTGGCAATCATATGTTTGGCATTTGAACAATGTGGCCAGCCCATTGGAGTCACACTTTGTGCTCAAACTAAGTAAGTCTTGAAGATAATCAGGGATCCTAAGATTTGGTGTGGAGTACAGATTAAAATGGGGAGACATTTGACATATAGAGACTAAATAGAAGAATATTTCAGTAGCAAAAATTTCAGTGTTTCAAATGAATGCTAGAATTGGAGTGGTGGTTATGTGAATAAAGACATATGTGTGTCTGTGAGATATGTTCTAGAGACCAAAATGACAATATTTGGCAGCTGATTGTATATATATATATATATATATATATATATATATATATATATATATATACACATGTATGTATATGGTAAATGAGAGTAAGGAATCAAGGATGGCACCAAGATTGTGAACTTTTATGAATGGGAGAATGATGATATCCTGACAGAAATATAAATGTTTGATGGAAGGCAGAGTTTTTTGGGAAAGAGAAGCTTTGTTTTGAATATTTTGAGGTTGAGACACCAATGAGCTATTTGGATCGTAATATTTAACAGGGAATTGGCAATGTAGACAAAAACTTAGGAAAAAAATTAGGACTAAATATGTACAACTGAGCAACCTTGAAAAGGTAAATGAATCTGAAGGAACTGATGAGGTCATCAAATAAGAAAGTACAAATGAAAAAGAGGTGACCCAGTGAAGTTTTGGGGTGTACCTAGAGGTAGTGAGGGCAACTAGGTGGCACAGTGGATAAAGTGCTACTCTGGAAGTCAGGAAGGCCTGAGTTCAAATATGACTTCAGACGTTTACTAGTTTTAACACCCTGGGCAAGATGCTGAATCCTATTTGCCTCAGTTTCCTCTTCTGTAAAATAAGAAGGAAATGGCAAATCGCTCCAGTACCTTCACCAAGAAAACCCCAAATGGGATCACAGAGAGTCACATGAGACTGAAAAGACTGAATAAGAGATAATGAGTATGCTATAAATGAGGAAAGGAGACTGACATAGTCTCACTGATAGAAGGAAAATCAAGAGAAAGCAGTGTCATGAAAACCTAGAAAGGAGAGAAGATCTTGAAGGAAAAAGTGATCCATACTGCTGTAGAAAACTGATAAGTCACTTGATTTTTCCATTTCTAAGACCACTGGTAACTTGGGAGAGAACAATTTTAGTTGAGTGATGAGACATGAAGCTAGATTGCAGACGAAATAGAATAGAAAGGAAAGAAAGTTGATGCACTCAGTACTGTAGGTATTTAGGAAACTTAGATGGAAAAGGGAGTCTCTGAAGTTGTTGGGTTTTTTTTAAAGTCCATAGTAAAAATAACCTTTCTCTCTAGGAAAAGACTAGACATTTTCACCATCGATCAGTGGCAAAAGGAGCAGCACTTTTGAAAGCAGGAATAAATAGCAATGAAAGAGAAAGCAAACATAAAGGGCATCAAATTGTACATAACCCTACCCCTCCCCCAATTATTTAGAATGAAGAGTGATGATTTTTAGGTATTATTGAAATTGGTTCTCTCTTATTAACTGGGCAGCAACTTCACCTAAAGAGAACTACCAACAGTCATTTTGTAGGCTCTACTTATGGCTACTTCCTCCACCCTTTACTGTGTAGGATAATCTCCTCTATCTGTGAATCCCTAATTCTTACAATGTAAGTAACTTGGAAGGTTTATCTTTGCTTCTCTCTCTCACAATAAGAAAGTTCAGGTGCATAGATCTTAAAATTAGACGTTGTTAATACTGAGCCCAAGACAGAGAAATTTCAAGTAACTGATATTTCAGAGACTGGCTGAGGTGTTAGAGGCAGAGTTGAAATAAGACAACAAGGTCTATATTCTACATGCCAACTGGCACAGGTCTGGACTCTGATCTCTGCCTCTTGGAGTATCTGCTATTACTAGGCCCAGCCACTTGATTAGATGCAATCTAAACATTTAGTAGGTATCCCAAGTGACACTAAGTGCTACAATAACTCACAGCAACTTGTTCCCAACCTTACCTACAGGAAGAGAGACAATTAACCTCCCAGAGAGTACATGCTTTACCCACCAGGTGGTGGTATACTCAAGCCACTAGCCCAATATCCCTATAAACCATTTCTCAGTCATATGCACAGATGATTATCTCTATGAGCAGTCTTCAGTTGCCCACGATGCTTAAGCTCATGACTTCAAAAGGATTAGCCAAGGAAGAACCATTCACAAATTAATTTCTGTATTCCAATATCTAGCACTGGTAGGCATGCATTTCTGTATTATAAAAATGGAGTAATCTATGCCTCTAGAAAGTTGATTTTCCACCTGAAAAATTTCCTAACATGTAAAAACCCACTGTATATCACAAAGTAATCTACTTTCAGTAGCCAAATTATTTTCAAAAAAAGGCAAAATTGCAAATTGTAATCCTTCTTACTCTTGGGGAATTCGGACATTTCTCTCTTGGGAAGGATAATTTTAAAGGTCAGGTCCTATCTCCAAAGACATAGGAAAGATATAGGGAAGGGATTTCTTGCCAGAAAACTCCCTGATGTCATCTCTGAAAATAAGGGAGAAACAGACAAAGAAAAAGAAGATGGATTATTCTCTTTGCTTTCTCACTGGTCCAATAGCAATTGCAGTAATGGAATAACCAATCTCAGTTTGCTCTGATCCCATTAGTCATTTGTGTCTCTCACTTTGTGATTATAGATCTGGCACTCCTATTACAGTACTAGCCTATAGGATTTTCTGTTATCAGCAGTAAAGTGTATCAGGTCTTGCTTCTAGGAGAGTTAGTAGCTGCTATCCCCCAAATTAACTACAAACCTCAAACAAACTCCAAACCCCAAATGGGATCCCAAAGAGTAAAAGGAAACTGAAAAGACTGAACAAGAGATAATGAGTATGCCATAAATGAGGAAACCCGACTGATGTGGTCTCACTGATAGAAGGAAAACCAAGAGAAAGCAGTGTTCATGAAAATCTAGAAAGGAGAGAAGATCTTGAAGGAGAAAGTGGTCAATACTGCTGTAGGAAACTGAGAAGACATTTGTTTTTTCCAGTTTTAAGACCAATGGTAACTTGGGAGAGATCAATTTTAGTTGAGCAATGAGACTATATTTTTAGATCTCCTTTACTCCTTATGCTCAGAGAGCAACTTAATAGTCTCCCTTGGTCTATGGATAAAACTGCAGCAGTGATCATCATCTTCATATATTCACAATCTCTTGGGTTTTTTTGCTACCTCAAATATTCACCAGCTACAGAACACTCTTCTTTCTTGCTTAGTGATACAGAGAGAAGGTTCTTGGTTCTAAAGGACAGAAAAAAAAGAACGCCATCTAATTTATTTTGCCCATGTCTAGGTTTTGGCATCACCCTTTCCTCTTATGTTGCTTCTTTTCAGTGAAAGAATTTGTTTTTCCAAAACATACTACTTTAAAACAAAAACTAGTTTCAAAAGAAATAAGAGAATGTAACGTGAGTATTAGTTACATATCAATATGAATAATTTGCATTTTAAGTTTTAGTCTGTAAAACAATGAAAAACAATTCATCCAATGTTATGTTGATGACTTTAGGAGGTTCCGGAGTCATTGCCATTGTTTTTCATAGTTCCTTTTATTTTATTCCCAAAGAATCAACGTGTTGGTAACCTTGGTCATGTGGCCTTTGACCATATTCTTTACTTTTGTATCACATTCTCATACCCTTTGTGTGTCTTAGTAATGTTCAATGTGTATTGCCTCACATCCTACTAGTATGGCATCTGATAATTTGTTGAATGATATTTTCATTGTTCTAAGTATCACTTAAGCTTGATCTACATAAGTAGAGTGGAATTAAATGTGATCTAAATCAATAGTCAAAAGATTGCTTTAGGACCAGTGGACAGTAACATTCCCACAAACTTGCTAGATGCTATAGAGAATAAAAATATATGTGTATGATCTCTGCTTTAAAAAACTTACAGTCTGTATGGGGGATAAAATACCTTTTATATTTCATTCAGTTTTATATTCTTTCCCATTGTCTTATCTTTCTAGTTTTGTCTCCCAACTCTAGAGCATGAGATATTTAGGGATTGGGAATGTGCCTCACAATGTTAAATATATATATATATATGTATACACACACATACATATACACACACTATATATGTATATACATGCATATGTGTGTATATCTATATATCTATATCTTTATATATCTACATATATCTATCTATATCTCTCTCTCTCTCTCTCTCTCTCTATATATATATATATATATATATATATATCTCCAGTATCTAACATAGTGTTGAGCAAATAAGAGGAACTCAACGAATGCTTGTTGATCAATTCCTTCCTGCAGCTATATTGTGAAAATATTTGCATTTATCCCTCTAGAAAAGCAAAAGAGTATGTGTCTGTGTGTATTTTATTCTAGCAAACAAGAAGAAGCCTTGGGATCCTTGAGCTAGTTAATGCATATTCACAATAAATTATGCATTTCCACTTGGCATCTGTTTATTAAATTATTCATCTAGTTTAAATTCTTTCTAAATATCTTTTCCCCAATAATTTATAAAATCTCATGACAGATGAAAAAGCAACAAACCAAATGTTTGAAACTACTTTCTCCCCTTTCCTCTCTTCTTCTCTTCCTCTTTTGCCCCTTTCTTTCCCCAATTTATTCTCTCTCCTTTTCTTAATCTCCTCTTCTCTATCCCATTTGTTTTCTCCCTCTCCTTCAAGAAATGAAAAGGAGGAGCAGGGGGTAAAGATGAGGACTATAGCATATGCCAAGTGCTCTATTAATTTATTCAGTGTTGCAGAATTGTGTCAGAATAGGTTGAGCATTTTAGATGAGTGAATCATATATTTAAGAGCTTTTTAAAATTTTTAACAGAGAACTAGTTTCGAAGAAAGTCCAACTTTTCCTTCTCCTGTGTAATTACTTCTTCCTGACATTGTTAGCTGACTTGAAAAGGGAGAAGTCACCATTCAGAGGCTCCTGCCTTCCTCTACTCTTTGTCTATTGCCTGCAACTCTAGGATCCTCCATGTGAGTGTGGCCTTCGTTTTCTTTGAGGGTAGGCAGGGCTGGGGAATTGACTGTCAAACATTTTCTGAAGGAGGTGCCATTTGTGGCCCCATTTGAATGAGAGTGCAGGGCTCAAATAGTAAATATTTAACAAGTGGGAATTCTCCTTTCCCTTGCTATGCTCTCTGACAGATTTGTAATACTAATAATAAGCCTTAATTAATAGGTGACTGTGGCTTCAGGCGCAGCTACCTCAGCAACAACAAATCACGTACACAGCTCATTAAATCTTTGGCTTTTGATGGTTCTGTAGCTTTCTTGCTGCACTAGTTATATGAGGTATTTCACCCTTGTCATCAGCACCAACTTCAGCACGCATTTAAATGCTTGCTCATTTAGGTGGGGGTCTGTGCTTTGAGGCTGCATCATCTCTTGGCTTGATATATAGTTTTCTTTGTATCACATCTGTCAAGACTTAATAATAATTATTTCTTAGAGGAAGACAATTTTTAAAATATCAGACCAAGAAGGAATGTATGAAATAACATAACCCATCTTCCAACTGAGGCTCACAGGGGAAGCACTAACAGCAACAACATTCATTTTCACAGTCCTTTAAGTTTTGCAAATCACATTAATCAAGTTATATCATTTGAGAAATGACTTGTATATGATGACATGGCTATCAAGTATTGAAGGTATACTTAGAATCCAGCTCTTTGGCTTTTGAGTCTAGTTCTTTTCCTACAAAACTATGTTATAATTCAAGAGTGGGGAAACTGAGGCCTTGAGGTCACATATATACCTTTTGGTGCTGAAGTGCAGACCTTTGACTAAATTCAAACTTCACAGTCAAAGGATTCAGTCAAAGGGTCTCACTTGAGGACCTAGAGGGCCACATGCAGCCTCAGGGCCAGAAGTTTCCTATTCCTGTAATGTTATACATGAAAAATGATTAATAAAATAAGAATTTATAATTTACTATCATTATGAAAACCAATTTAGAAAGATACGGTAAAACAGTGATCCAAGACTAATAGGATGAAATTGAAAGGTCATAAATGCAGTCATACTTAAATTTAACACAAACACACACATAAACAAACACTTTACAAATATAAATTTGGGAGATGTTATAGATGGGAGTTTGTTTCAAAATTATTTGGACTTTTTGGTAGATCTCCAGTTCAATATGATTTGAGAGCCATCATGGGCATTGCAATTATATGTCTATGTATCTATTTATCTGTCTATCTGTCTGTCTTCCAATAATACATGCTGTTAGTTCCAGCTGCCATATCTTAGGGCGGACATTGATAAACTGAAGAATATTCAGAAAAGAACAATTATGATAGTGAAATGTCCCAAGAATATGCCATTTAAGAATTAGTCAAAGTAACTGGCAGTTAGTTAACTTGGAGAAAAGAAAGCTTAGTCTTACAAGAACATTCTATCTTCAAATATTTGAAGGACTATATCCAATCATATGGAAGAGATAATTAGCTTTCCTCTGTCTGGTCTTAAAGAAATGAATTAGAATATTGAATTAAAGTTACAAAAGAGGCAAACTTTGGCTTGTATAGAGGATTTTAAAAATAACAAACTATTTTCATGACCTCAGAAAGTGGAGTTACCACCCCTGGAATCCAATATCACAGTCTTGGATGTGCTTATAGAGGAAGTAGAAATGCCAATGAAAAACACAAAGATGGGAAAATCAATTAAATTAGGCCAGTTTCCACAAAAGAGATCTGTGCTAGTGGTGACACAATTGTGAGACTCTTTATTGAAGGATAAATTCTCAAGGTATCTGATAGATGGAAATATAATAAAGAAACAGAAAAAAAAATCTTAGATTGTTTTTTGTTGTTGTTTATTTCATCAATGTAGAGAGCTTCTGGTGAAGAGTGATGTTGATCAATGAAGTTAAGTACCTTCCCCCTAATATTATAGTCTTAAAGAATTGCTTGAGGCAATGAAACTAAAAGTGATTTGCCCATGATCACTCAGCCAGTATAAGGGAAAGGTTGGGCTTGGACCTACTAGAGACTCTGAGGACAGCTCTCTTTCTATCCATTATTCCTCTCTAAGAGATAAGGCTTATACCCAAAAAACCAAATGATAATAAATGAACTACCAAATATCCACTGACTTTTCCAACAATATTGATTTTCATGAAAATAATCTGAACATTAATCAAATGTATCCTTGTTGAAGGTATCAAAAGGCAATAGGAAAATTTACAGGTGATATTTCACAGTAAACCACATCTTTAAAATTGCTAAAATATCAATCAACCAATCAACAAGCATTTATTTAACACCACTACATGCCAGTCATTTCTCGGTGCTATAATGAGCAAAGTCCTCATTTGCAAGGAACTTACATTGTAATGGGAATGAATAGAAGATCCCATGACACTTATGGTTTTTTGACTATAAAAAATTGACTTAGTAGAGAAAATGCCACCTTAAAGGGTCTTTTTCAACAATGTGTTTCTCTTTCAAAAATAAAGATTATGTAACATTATTTGGAATATATAATAAATAACTTTGTTGAATGACCCTTTGATCATATGAATTTTCTTTTTCTCCACAAAAGTATTTGCTACTGTCATGGAGGAGATCCAGTGCAAAGTCCAAGTTGAAGAAGCAAGAGATTCAGAATAGAAGATAGCATTAAGGAAATATATAATCAAAAAAGTCTGCCTGTCTAGTGGGAAGGATGAATATACTACTCAAGAGCCTAGGTGTTGCAATAATATCCTTATCATATCTTGGAACAATGTATAAAGTACTCGATGTTTTGGAAGTATGCATTGGGGAAATCTATTGGAGAACATATACGAGATTTTACCAGAGTTGCCTACAGAGATAAGTTGTGATCTGCCTCTTTAGAAGGAATACTTATATTAATGAGGTCATAGATACTTTGAATATTGACTATTCAAGTATATTTGGGAACTTCCTAACACTTAGAACTCTCCTAAAATGGAATTAGCTGCTTTGAAAGAAAGGGGTTATCCCTTACTTTGGTCAGAGATATAGAAACACATTTTATAATACTATATTGATTCATATTATTTGTCCATTAATCTTTTTTTGACCTTTGAACTACGGGATCATATATGTAGATGGAGGGAATTTGAGAATATCTTGTCCAATCCTCAAATTTTATAGATGAAGAAGTGCAGGGCAAGAAGATATGAAATGATACAACTATAGTTGCAAAGGAAACAGGTATCAGAGTCCTCTAAATCCAAGTTCAATGTGTTATCCATTAGGCAATACTGCCCTCTTGTTTTTATAAAGATGTCTACTCTCCATGATAGGGATGGAGAATAAATATTGCACCTGCTGAGGTATATGGAATATATACTCTCCAAATATTCCCAGATTAGCAAACTTCCTTTACCATTCTAAATCTGCCTTCTTTAGTGTCACCTGCAAATATTCCAAGATTGTCTTAATGAAATATTTGCAGCCTGTGATCCAGAAACTGCTCTGTAATCTTCAGAAATTTCACTTAATTTTTTGAACCTTAATTTCCTAATCTATAATAGTAAGGATATGGAGCAGGTAATTACTGAAGAACTTTACTGTTCTAAAAGTTATTGAAATAAATTGGATTATTTTATTTTTACACTAATACATAAATACTTTAATGGATCCATGGCATCTTTGATGAAAGTCCTCCTTCAATGGTGAAGATTAATTCATTCATCCCTTGTCATCTTGTATATTTCTTTCTATGTCCTCCCATGAATCTTACATAGAGGATCTACAAAGTGGAGGATTTCTTTTAGGTCTGAAAGTCCAAAACACAGAATTCATTCAAATTTGTTTTAATTCAAATAAATAACCAAATTAAAATTATAATAATAGGTAACATATAAATGTTAAATGTTAAATAGTACCTATTAAGTTCTTGACCCATATCTCATTTGATGCTCATAGTGATAATGGGAAAGGTGCTATTATTAACCCCATTTTATAATTTAAGAAACTGAAGAAAATGAATGTTAGGTGACTTGCCCAAGGTCACAGAGCTGATTAAGTATCTGAGGCTACATTTGAACTTAAAAAAAAAAAACATTGGAAACCTCTGGTGACCATCTGCTATATCTTGCTTATTGTATGTGATTATTTCTCCTTTTCTGAGCAATCTTCTCCCAGATAATCTTTTCATCAGTTCTTATGTATGTCATTTCTTGTATGATGCTACCTACTTATACTTTATTTATTCCATGAGTATTTCCATTCCCCTATATCTCAAAAGCATTTGACATTAATCCAAACTCTTTCCTCCTTTTCTCTAGTCTCTGAAAATGAGGTGGTCCTCCTCCTTTCCATGGTCAACCTTTCTACGTGAGCTCCTGTTCATATATCTGCCTGTCCTCTCCAGCAGTCTTCCCCTTCAATTATTCCTTCCCTGTAATCTTCAAGTTCTCTTTGTTAGTGTCTTAATTGCTGTTTTAACACATGTCCAAGTCCCCCACATCCTTAAAAAATCTTTCAATAGACCCTATTGTACCTTTGAGCTATTATTTTATCTCATTTTTTCACAGCTGAACTCCCCGAAAAAAAAAAAAACACTAATTGCTTCTGCTTCTTCTTGCTTTACTTATTGCTCAACCCTTTGCTATCTGATTTCTAAATGCATTGCTCAGCTAAAACTTCATTCCTCCAAGTTACCAATGATGTCTTCATTGCCAAATCTGCTGGCTTTCTTAGTTACCATCTTTAGCATACTGTCTGAAAAAGTAGACACTTAATAAATGCTTATTGATTGAATGATCTCCCTGCTCCATTTGACACTCTGGCCTTGTCTCTCTTCTTGGATGATCTCTCCTCTTTTGAGATTTTTTTTGCACTATGTTTCCAATCTATCTAGCTGCTACTTTTCAGTTTTTTTTTAAAGACACTCTCCTAATATAGCACTCCACAATCGTAGATATTCCTCAAGGCTCTGTCCTGGGCCTTCTTCCCTTCTTTCACTGTACTCTTTTTCTAACTAGGAGAGAACTGGAAAGCTGCAGCATAAGATCAAATTTTATTTTGACTGTAAGGACTATGGGGAAAGTTGGGGAGAGTTCATAGTCTCCAAGTGTGAAAAGAATAGGCAACAGGATGTGTGGGGTCAAATGGTAACATCACAAATGTAAAAGGTTATTAAACGAATGGAAATTTTGGTTTCTGGGGGTTAAGTCCTATGATATCACCAAATAATCAAGGCAGTTGTGTCACAGACTGGTTTGTTTTCAAGGAAGGAAGCATTGATGTAATGAAATGGATGGGATTAAATGTGATAGATGAATGAAGAGACGGCTTACTACAGTGATAGAAATATAATTTGTTTTTGCTCATATATCTCATAGAATTGTATAGGAAGAAGGAAACAGGTCAAGGTATATATTTGGTAAATTATACAGAGCTTTCAATAACTCTAAGTACTGAATTTGTATTTGAAAGAATAGGACTTGAAGTGTCTCTGTCACTTAATAACTGTGACATCAAGCGGATTACAATCACTCCATTACCTAAATTCCTCATGTGTATTGCTACCCTCATAGAATTGTTGTGAGGAAAGCAATATACTTTTGTATATAAATGTGATCTATTCTTCCCAGTGTTTAATGTGAACTCATTATGATATCTAGTTGTGAATATCTCAAGGTAGAAATAGACTTAAAGAATACATAGAAGGATCTGATTAAATACAACCTGATAGGCATTCATTGATTGTCTACTATGTCCAAGGAATTGCCATAGGGACTGGTGATTCTAAGACAAAAACAAGATCCTTTGCACTCAAAAGACTCATGCTTTGTTGTGGGGGTTGGGGGTTTTGTAAGTATGATACGGATATATAAAATACATGCAGAAGATAAAAAGCAATTGGGGGGAGGGGTGAGCAAAAGGTACTACACACTGAGATTGGGAAAGACCTTTAATGGAAACTGGCATCTTGTCTGGGCCTTGAAAGAAAGGAAAGGAAAAGATTCTACAAGGCAAAGGTGAGCAGGACTACTATTCTAGGTATCATGAAAACATCTGTAAAGAAAAACATGAAGGTGGCAGAGAGAATGTTGTGTTTGGTGAATATATTCCAGTTTGGCTGGAATGTATGTATGTATGTATGAAATAAGGTGATACCAGACTGCAAAGGCAGGGTGGGGCCAGTTAGTGAGGAACTTTACTTGGCAAACAGAGTAAGATGTATTTTATCAGAGAAGAAATAGTCTAGGACCATGGAAATTCCTTAATTAGGGGAAATGGATTTGAGTTATATACGATTGTATCTGTGTTTTAAGGATATAAATTTTGGAGTTGTGTGGAAGATAGAGGAGAGCCTTGAGGCAAAGTAACCAAGTAGGGTACTATTGGAATATTCCATATAAGAGGTAATGAGGGATTTAACTCGGATTCTGATTTGATTTATAGTACTGACATTCTAATTAAATATGGCGGATGTATATGTATACACATATTTCACATATATTTGTTTCTGGATGTTCTTTAAATATTTCTTGGGAAGATTTATATATATATATGTATATTATATATATATATATATATATATATATATATATATATATATGTGTGTGTGTGTGTGTGTGT
>JAQQSK010007078.1:0-14136 GCA_028658325.1 Potorous gilbertii
GTCTCTCTCACTGACCTGTGAGTCTGTGGGTGGAGGGACCTTTGCAGCTGCTGGAGATTCTGTCCCTGAAGCCTGCTCGGATCTGCTCGCTCCTCTCAGCGCCGTGCGGCCGGGGCAGGGGAGGGCTCCACAGGGCAGGGGAGGGCTCCGCTCCCATCTGGGGCACAATGGACCTTTGGGGTCAGTTTTTCAGGGCTCTCTGGAACGGAAATCTCCTTCACTGTGTTGCTGCGCGGCTTCCACTGTTCCAGAATTTGTTGGGAGTTCTTTTTAGAGGAAATCCATGGGCTGTGGGTTCGGAGCTAGCATATGTGAGTCTTTCTACTCTGCCATCTTCGAAGGTACTTTTCAAGTGAAAGCATTTTAAAACAAGATTCACTCGTCATTGTTGCTGTTTGTACCAATAACAACTGGGATTTAACTTAGCTAATGAGAAATCTGGGTTAATTTTTAAATTTGGTCAATGTAGCATTTTATTATATTCATATATAAAATAGGGGTAATAATAATTCTGCTTCCCAGGATTCTTATGAGGATCAAATATTTCTTATGAGCATATAATAAATGCTTTCCCCCTTTCCCTTTCTTATAGATGAACATTATTAATGCTATTTCCCCAAAGCAACAAGGGGAGAAATCACACCAATGATTTGCACATATGCATATAAATAAAAACTAATATTACTTATATTTGCTGATGACCAAAAAGGTATTACCACAACCTTAAAGTATTTCTTTAAGTATTTTTGATGAATTTATCTCCCGCAGAACTGTATTTACAAAGCACAAAAAGGAAAGTGAAGAAGCATTTATGTAGTGTGTACTAAGTGCCAGGGCCCAGAGAAGGGCAGCTAGATCACACAATGGATAGAGTGTTGGATCTGGAGTCAGGGGGACTCATTTTACTGATTTCAAATATGACTTTAGATATTTATTCAATGTGTGACTTTGGGAAACTCACTTTAACCCTGTTTGCCTCAGTTTTCTCATCTGTAAAATGAGTTAGAGAAAGAAATGGTAAACCACTGTAGTATCCCTGCCAAGAAAACCCCAAATGGGGTCATGAAGAGTCAGACATGACTGAAAATGACTGAACAACAACAACAAATGTGGCAGGCAACGGGCTAAGCACTTTATACAATTGTTATCTCATTTGATACATCATTACCACCCCCATTTTACAGCTTGAGAAAACCGAGGCAACAAAGGTCCAGGGACTTGCCTAGGGTTACACAGCTATTAAATGTCTCAGGCTGGATTTGAACTCAAATCTTTCTCACACCATGGCCTAGTGTTCCATCCACTGAGCCACAGAGATACTATCTCTGGTCTACTGAAAGAAAACTCAACTGCTTCTACTTGAAGTGACTTTGAAAGATTCTGAAGATTACTGGGCACTGAGGTCCTCCCTCCAGCTGAACAGCCAAGCATTCATTCACACAGAGGTCACAAGAAGCAGAAAAAGGTCTCTTTAGCAGGGCAGATCACAACTTTTAGTTTAGTATCAATTGTGATACATGGAGACTCTGGAACAGCACTGCTCAATATGATGTACTTACATCAAAAAAGGAACTGTGCTCCATGAGCAAAGCAGAAATACAGCAGCTCAAAAGAAATGTGAAATGCACAAATTTAGAGACCTCTCCACTCCAAATGTTCGTATGGACTATTTGTATCTGATCTGCAGTAGAGTCTACTGAGTTTGTACTGGTCTGATCAGCCACAGTTGGACACACTGTACCTTGACCTCAACACATGTACACACATACATACACCATGTGATTATGATTATTTATTCAATTTCAACCCCCTTATTTTCCCCAAATTTTATCTTTTTAATGCCATTATTCTCTAGCACTATAGACTTCTGATTGGATAGTCAGTGTTAATATTTGTAGGACCTGGGTGCAAGTACTTCTGACACTGCCTGGCTTTGTGAGCCTGCCCAAGATACTTAAATCTCTTAATTCTGTGGGAAACTCTTCAAAACAAGTTGCAAAATGGTTGCCAATCTACAATGATTGGCAGGCAGTTTTAGTGGTTTTCTAAACAAACGAAATATAGGTTTATAAAATACAATAGTCTTAAAGAAGTTAAATTGTAGATCACCTAACAATGGCAAAGGAGAGGCATATAGTAGGCACATATAGGTTATATGACATTACAGAGAAGGAATTATTCAGAAGAAGCACTGTAAAGAATATTATCAGAGAAATTTCTGACAGAGTGGAAAAAAGGTAGGTTGGGCATGTAATAAGCGTGAGTAATAACTGATGGGAAAGACAGTCTGGCTGTGCTGTTGCTTTATACACACTGCATCAAGAAAGTATGAAGAAAGTCCCCGGTAGAGTGGCCGGCTCCCTTACAGGAGACATAAAGGAGTCATATATAATGGTCACAGAGATTAGATGGGCACGATGAGCTGTGATCTGCCTTACTGTGGTAAGTCCCAGCACTAATAATCGATGATACACTAGAATACTGTCATTATTTATAAATGAAAAATTGCTAAGTTAAAAATGGTTAATGTTAAACTAGAACTTGCAATATGGACTAAGGGAATCATGACTTTTTTTGTGTAGTACCATCAGCCAATTACTTTCTAAAGGCTGAAGTAAAAGGCTAGAGTCAAAAGGTTTGGGTTGTAATCTCAAACATGAATCTGATATATTATTTAACTTTGGACAAATAAGTAGCTATTATCTTCCCAAAGTTTTCCTCAATGTAAAATGGAGATGATTTTTCCACCAACTGAATTTCTTCAGATAACAAAGATAATTTTTACAAAGAATTTGTAATACTTTAGATAATCTTGCTAAACATTTTCAATTGAGGCAAAGGTGAAAGAACATAACCCTGGCATAAATATTTGATGAGAGAAACAGGATGAGAACAAGGGAACATTCCTAAATAATTTCTGTATCTGTATTACAATCATTTCTGTTTATGTGATATTTTACTTCAAGTAGTTCAGAGTTCCTAATGAAGAAGTATAATATATATTGTAACATCCTTAAGAAGTACAGCTCTTATCTGAATAGACAGGACAAGAGAGGCAGATAGAAGTTAAGTGACCCACCCTGGGGTTACACAAGTCCACAGAGGATCCAGGAACAATATCCAATAAGATGTCAGTAAATTGTCTGAAAAATCATATTGGAATTTAATTGCCAACAGTCTTTGTTTTATTTTGTTTTTAGTAGTCAGACTGCATTCAGGCTCTTCTCCCCCATTATTTGAGTTTGACTCTGAAACTAGAACCATATTTCCCTAATCTAATAAACAGCGAATCATTGTTCAAAAAGAGCTACAACTGGAGGAGAGAAGCTGAAATGTGGAGGGCTGTGATAGAACTTGGCCCACTCTTGTGGTTCAGAAGCAAAAGCACCTCAGCACCTAGTTAGCAAGAGAAATTAAAATACGGAGGTACTGCGTGGTATGCTTCTTCCTCTACCTTGATATCCTACCACCCACCCACACACCCCAACATTAACTGAGCTCCTCGGTAACTTCCCTGTATTATACCCTGTGCCCCCTTGTCTCCTATTTTTCTCTAACTAGCATTCCCCACCAAGAGTGGTCTTGTGGTATCCCAGTGATTTTATCTACTCTACCAAATTTTCCTAGGTGCCAAAATTATTACATGTATATCATTATCAGATCATGCCAGTTCTTTCCATGAAATTTCTCTCAACTTGTTCCTTCTTTTTTATTCTCTCAGGTACCCTCCTATTCCAATCACTCTTCACCTCATGCTTAGAATGTTGCAACAGATTTGAAGGTATCTTTGTATTCTAAATCTTCTGAATACTGTTGAGATTAATCTTTTAACTACCAATTTCAACAGTCAATAGTCAATAAACCAGTCAGGTACTAGGCTAAATGATGTGGATACAAATAAGAAAAAGATAAAACCAATCCTTGCCTTCAAAAAGCTTACAGTCTAATAGAGGAAGACAATACACAAATTGAAGTTGAAAAAAAGGGGTGAGACACATGTGCCAAAGGGGCACTCATGATGTTCAAAGTATAATCCAAGAAAAGTAGCTGATGGAAATGAAGTTAACTGAAAAGTTCTAAGCCTTTAGAAAGGAAGACTTTGGGAGAAGCTTATTGCTCTACTCTCCAGTTCGCTAATTGGAGGGGAGAGGCAGCTGAAGATGCTGAGAAAGAAGTGAGTATCAGAGCTGGATCAATCCCCATGCTGATGAGATTTCAGATGATGAGCTTATCCTAGGGAAGGTACGATGTTTCTGGGGACCAAACCAAGCTGAACGGCTGATGGAAAATGAACATACTAATACTAGTTTTCAGCTTGAAAATATTTATCAGTTCCATCTTTGCCTCTACACCAATTCTACACTTTATAACTGTCAAGTCACTACATATATCTGATCTTATTTTCTATCATTTCTCATTATCAAACCTTGGACTTCAGTAATTCTGGTCTCATCTTTGTCTCACAACCATGCCTTTATGGCCCCACTTGGGCCTTTCTCTCTCTCTCTCTCTCTCTCTCTGTGTGTGTGTGTATGGCAACATGGCCATAATAAAAAAAATTTGAATGAAAATCAGGGGTTGGGTTTTAGTCCTAGTTCTATCATAAACTAGCTATGTAAGTAATCACAGGATTGTCACCTAATCTTTCTAAGTTTTCTCATCTTCAAGATGATTCCTAAAATTCCTTTCCATTCTAAAATTCAATCAATCCACAAGCATGTATTAAATGCCTGCTATGTTATCAGACACTATTCTATTAACTGAAGATACAAATAAAAACTTAGGAAATCCTTGTTCTCAAGGGATTTTCACTTTGCTAGAGAGATGCAAAATGTTCACAGAGAAGTACAAAACTTATACATATAAGAAAAATACAAAGTTATTTTTTGTGCAGGGACACTAATAACCACAGAAATCAGGAAAGGTCTCTTAAAGGAGGTATCTGAGCTAAGTCTTGAAGGTAGCTAGGAAGCCCAAAAAAGTGAGGAGAGGGGACATTCCAGGTATAGGAGACATCCTGAACAAAGGAATGGAAGTCAGAGGTGGAGGCTTCATATGGGGAAATACCACTAGGACAGCTTGTCTTAAATTTGAAATGAATGAGGGGAAGTAATTTCACCTTTTATAAAATTCCTATGGGGAAAATGCATTTAATCTGGAGACAGAAGTCTAGGCAGTTTGTAGTCCTAGATTCCATAATAATAAACCAGTTATTGTTCAGTTATTTTTCAGTCATGTCTGACTCCTCCCATGATCCCATTCAGGGTTTTCTTGGCAAAGTTACTGGAATGGTTTACCATTTCCTTCTCAGCTCATTTTACAGATGAAGAAACTGAGGCAGGTCATACTAATGTCCTCAGCTAATGTCTGAGGCCAGATTTGAACTCTGGAAAAGGAGTCTTCCTGACTCCAGATCTGGTGCTCTAACCACTGTACCACCCAGCTACTCACTTTACAAGACAAGTGACTTCTTTTAGAACTTCCGTTTCCCAAACTGTAAAATTAGAATTGTAATGTTTATGTACAAGGTTCCAAAAGGCTTGTAAGGAAAAGAACTCTGTAAAAGAGAAAGTGATATGTAAACATGAGCTATTATAATCATAATATCTAATTAATACATAATTATATGTCATTAAAAAAGTCATGTTTAAATTTTTTCTGTGGAGAGACTATAAACTTCTTGAGGGCAAGAAAGATGTCTGAAACTTCTGAAGCACTGCCTGTATTACACTCCCCAAAGTACTAGCATATGCTGGGACCACTGTAAGTGCTCACTAAATATTTAAATTAAAGGAATTTTTAAAATTTTTTTATTTTTTTTTAGTATCTGTCTCTTAAAGACAGAAGCCATTGAGTCATAGGAAATTCAGGGAGATGAGAGCACTTGTTATAATCTGAGAGGCACTTAAAAGGCCAAAAAAAAAAATCCCCAAATATCTCCAACATTAGCCCTGACATAGCACCAGAAATGCTTACCTTCTTGAAGCTAAAGTATTGAAGGCTGCTACTGAAATGCAAATATCTCTCAAGAATAAAACATTAATTCTTTCATCATTCATTAAAATTCAATTTAGTGGATCTCACTGAGAAAGTAGTAAGACAAAGTACAGAGCAGCTTTGATGAGGGAGTTGTAACAGTGAAGTCTATATACTATGAGATTCTGTCTTGGAGGGCAGACTTTGACCCTGGAAGGCTAAGGCAACCAGGAAGCTGCCCTCTGGGCAAGGAGATAAGAGGAGAGAGGAAGATGCTGAAGTGGAATCAGGGAAGCGGTTAAAACAAAGTATCTCTTTTCAGTATTATTTAGTATTAACTTCTTGGTCTAGAGGGGCCCATAGAATTTTTGAGTCACTTGACATGCATGCCTGCCCCTTTTCTTTAGTTCTTTAATAGATTATGGGAGAGAATATGTACTGTTTTAAGCCAGTGTCCAAACAAGCATATAAAAACATTAGGTTATTAACAAAAAAAGAAGGCACGGAATAGACCTTTTAAAAATACCTATACACGGCTGAAAATTACATAGAAGCTAAGAAAGATACACATAAACAAACATGTATATATGTGTGTGTGTGTGTGTATGCATATGTATATGCATTCCTTCTAATCTTCATGGTCAATCTTTCCTTCATATGAAATTATCTTATCACATACTGCCCTAAAAATGTTGAGAAGGCTATTCAAAATTAGTAGTGTTAACAACTTTCAGAAAGCCTGATTCTAGGTTATTGCCACCTCCTTCTCAGGATGGAACGAGAAAAACCCCTAGATTAGTCACACGATTACCACATCTGTGAAATACAGATTGTTTAGTATAGCAGTTAATAGGCTGATCTCTGCCCTTCTAAGGACTGAAGTCAGAAAAACCTAAAGTTCATAAGCACATTTAAGTCAATAAATAACTTATTGAATAAATGCTTTCACCTTTGTGGGAGCCTCCTCTGATGAAAACTTCTTTCAAAGGATATACTTAGAAGGGAGGCAATCCACACAGATTATCCTTAGCCAAGGAAAAGTTGCTGTAATACCACAAAACCAACATTTAACTCCCAAACATTTATAGTCTAAGCAATAATGAGTAAGCTTCTCTCCTTTGTGCCTGAGAAAACATGTTTCCCAAGTGGGGAAGGAAGTGTAACACTCTCCTAGACTCTTCCCCTCAATTATTTCCCCCTTCTTGCTCCCAGCTACTCATATGTACATTCTTTCCTTTGCTCTGGTTTATTCCTGGACAAGGGAAAAGATGAGTGCCTTGTTTATGCAAGCTGAGCTTTTGGCCCACTATAGGCTTTGAGAGATTTGGAGTTGAGATGACTTTCCCAAGCCTCGATTCCACAGTTTTGGAAGATCATGGAGGGGCAGGGGTATGAGGATTGTGAGATTCTCAGGGGAGATCAGGCAAAAAAACACACTTAGAAAAGAAGACAAAACCAACGCAATTTCTGATAATCAAATATTCAAAGTCACCTGAGGAGTGGTAACAATGATTAACTGGACAGGGAATTGATTACATGACTTCTAAGGTCCCCTCAGTTCTGTGTAGTGAATAGGACACTGGACTTGAATTTAACAAGAGGTGAGTTCAAATACTGCCTTAGATAATTGCTAGCTACGTGATCCTGGGCAAATCACTTCAACTCTCTCTCTCAGTTTCTCCATTACATGGGAATAATAACAGCAGCTACGTACGCACACACACACACACAGACATGCAGCCCTGCAAACCTTAAAGTAGCATATACATGCTAGTTATTACTGCTGCTGTTACACGATTTCCTGTCTTCCAGATATGGGCAGCATCAGTAGGATTAAGCTAGGGTTTCTTTCTCTGGCTCATTCAAAATGATAAGTCTTCACATCAGTTCTAGGATAACTTGTTCTCTTTCTTTGAGAGTGCAGAAAAGGGAGAATGTAGCGGGGAGGGAGAGATGGGATCTAGCAAAGGATCTAGGGTAAGAGAAGAACAAAGTCGGGAGATAAGTGAAATGGTTTTACTCTCTTCTACTATGAATCGTAGTGATTGAGCTCTTTCCATCTCTTCTGGTTCCCAGACAACCCTCCTCCTTCCTGGACTCATACTCCCCCATGGAGAAGTTGAAAGTCTCCTATTTGCTCTGGATGTAGATACCAGGCATTACCAGCATATCCTCTGCACCACTGCTCTCTAGACAGGCCTGCTAACTTTCACAGTCATTGGCTAAGTCTATGCCCTTGAAATACATAGGACTTAGGGATGGATTTCAGGCTACTTGCCTGTCATACCTGTAGTACTACCTTCACCATTTTGTAGTCTCTATTTTGGATGCTCTACAATTTATCAACGTCCTTCCTAAAGTGTAGTACTTAGAATTAAACAAAATATTCTAGATTTGGTTTGATTAGGAGGGCAGAGTGCAGTAGGATTTTGGCCTTGAAGTCAGAGTTGGCAAAGGCTTGTTTTTGGCATTATAAATATATTCAGAGCAGTGCCATAGCCCTGTCAGTGGCTACAAAGTTGACCATAAGTGAACACTAGTGAGTACATTGGGAAACATAAAAAAGTACACTGAACAGTGAATCAGAAAGTCTAGGTTCTAGTTCTAGTTCTCTCACTAATTTACTGTTATCTTGGGCAGGATATTTGAGTTCCAATGCTTCAATTTTCTCAACTAGCAATTGAAGGGATTAGACTACAAGATCTTACAAGTCCCTTCTAGCTCTGATATTCTATGTTCTATTTTCAGTAACAACAGGATTAGCCCTGAGATGGGTTATTAGTTCATTTCAAAATGATTAACTACCCAAATGGAAATTCTGCAACTGAAGTATTTCTGCAGTGTTGCAATCTGATGTCATAAATTACATGTTTTCTTCTCAGTCTCATAAAAATTTCCTCATATCAAAATTTCCCAATTATAAAAACTTCTAAGAGATTTTATCTTAATTTTGCTGAAATGTTGGAACAGTAAGAACCAAAAGATGAGTTGGAAAGAAGGGATTCTGATCTCTTCTGGGGAAAAAAAGTCTGAGAGAAATTGAAGTCATTATTAAAAAAAGTAATTGAATAAAAGATCTAAGTAAAATAAAAAGCTTACAAAAATGTATATATAGTATCAAGTACTTCTATGGACTAAGTGAATTCTGTGTTCTTTTTTTGTTTTGGTTTTACTCCAAATAGGTGACGGGAACAAAGGACAAGGGAGAAGTGGAGTAGTAGTAGAGAAGTGGAGAGAGAAGGGAGGACAACTTACACTTCAGATCCTCCAGAAGGGCAAGAAACATTCCCAAGGGATAACTCATTGTCCATTGTGCATAAATTATTTGTTAGAATAAAAACCTTTTGTTGAAAGAAAAAAATAAACTATTAAGCAGACCTACTACCTCTGATCATGAAAGGTTCAGATAATCTCAATCTTAGGTAAGACTTCTGAATGGCATTTTTTTTAATATAAATTTAGTTGGGCATCCTAAGACATTCTTGGTTCTAACCTATATGATAACACATGCAATAAATAGTTCTACAGGTGCCATGGAGTTATTAGAGCCAAAGAAATTGTGACTTTTTTTCTTAGGTAATAACGACTCAAGGAATGAATGAGAAATTGTCCTGTTGCTGGTGGGAGGTTAAACTTTTGCTTAACCACCTGGTTGGTTCACAACTAGTTCAACCTAACGTTCATGTTTCATGAGTGCAAAGTACATGGCCACCGGAGGTCAGTCTTGGGCTTTTCTACTACAGGTCTTCAAAAGGCAAGAAAACCTAGATTGTTGGAACCAAATTGGAGTTTGCTAAAACAACAACTGCTGCAGGCTATCCCCCAAAGCATGTTCAATTGTTAACTTCGGAAAATTAAAAAGTGAAGTTTGTGTCTTATTTACTCTAAATAGAGGGTTTTCAGTTGGTGACATCCTGACGACAGTAGGCTTCTCCTTCCTTGAACATCTCCATCCCCCCTTCTCCGAGTCCAATCCATTCTACTTTGGAGTATTGTTACTTGTGGTTTTCCTTCATTCAACAATTCAGTCTAACAAATATCTATTAAGTATCTGCCGTATGACTAGGCACTAGGAATGGAGAGGGACACCAAGAAGAAAAACAACATGATCCTTAAAATATAATGGAGGACAATAATAAATACTCACAATTTTATAGTCTTTTTAGGTTACAAGTGTTTTCTTCACAAAAGCCCTTTAAGACGGCTGCTGCTGTTTCCTTTAATAGCTGAGAAAAATTACCCATAGTTACCCAGATAATAAGTGTCAGTCAAAACTCAAACCCACGTCTTCCTTCCAAGCTTAGCGTGATTTCCCTTGAAATGCATAAATACACAGAATTCAAAGTAAAATGTGACAGGAATAAAGGAGAGGTTAAGATACAGTGCTCCAGCAGAATCTGTTGAAAGGGTAGTGATGGTCAGCTGGAGGAAACAGCGCCTGAACTGGGTTTTCTGAAAGAAGAGGAGTGTTCCAATCAGCATGGAGGACACAGGATTTTGTTCCAATCTATCAATTTATAAATCAACAAACATTTATTATGTGCTTGCTTACCATGTGACAGGCACTATGCTAAGTACTGCATACATAAAGAAAAGCAAAAATAGACCCTGCCCTCAAGATGCTTAAAGTCTTCTGGGGAAATACATAAATGTAAATTTTATAAAATAAATACAGAGTAATAATAGTTAGCATTTATAGAGTGATTTAAGGTTTGCAAAACCCTTTACAAATATTATCTCATTTTCTGCTGAAAAAAGCCTTGAAAGATAAGTGATGTTATTATTTCTAATTTTACAGAAGAAGAAACTAAAGTAGACAAAGGTGAAGCAACTTGCCCAGAGCCATGTAAGTGTCTGAAGCTAGATCTGAACTCAAGACTTTCTGACTCTAAGTCCAAAGAACTGTACTACCTAGCAGTAAACTTAGAGGAAAAAGTACAAGTACCTTGGGAGGACTGGAAAAGGCTTCCTGCAGGGTGTGGAAAGAAGCCAAGGATTCTAAGAGGTGGAGATGAAGAAAAATAGCAATCCACTGTTGGTCCTTTGTGGTTGGACAGTGGCAAACCATAGAAATAGGAGGGGAGGGATTGTTAAGAGGAATAGTGAGTTGGCTGGCATGGCTGGATTGAAGATCATATGAAGGACTGTTTTGTGCAAAGAAGCCGGATGAGAGGAAGGGTCTAGGTTGTGAAACAGAGGAGAGGCTGCCAGAGAGGACTTCATATTTGATCTGAGAGTCCTAGAGGTAATAGGGTGCCAATCAAGCAATCAATAAACAATTATTAAAGCTTACTATGAGCTAGGCACTGTGTTAAGCACTGACTACACAAACCGGGGCAAAAGACACTCCCCTGTCTTCAAGAAGCTGATGATCTAATTGGGAAGACACAACCAATATATACAGGATAAATATTAACAGGATAAATAGAAAATAATGTACAGGGTGTGTTGGGCAAGGTTTCCTACAGAAGATGGGATTTTAGTTGAGACTTAAGGAGGGACAACATTCTTGGCATGGGGAATATTCAGAGAAAATGTATAGAACCAAGATGGAGCATCTTATTGATGGAACAGCCAGAGGCCAGTATCACTGGATCAAAGAGTATGTATTAGGCACTTTGTATTTGATCTTGGAGGGAATAGAGAACTATAGAGCATATTGGTATGGGGAGGGGTAATATTATTGCAGCTGCACTTTAGGAAAATCACTTTAAAGGCTATATGAAAGATAGATTAGAGTGAGGAAAGACTTGAGGCAGACAGGTCAACCAGTCAGCTATTGTATTAGTTCAGATTTAAAGTGATAGATATGAGGGGTGAAAGATAGAGAGGAGTCAAGGATGACTCCCAGGTTGTGATTCTGAGACACTGGGAAGATGGTGTTTCCCTCCTCCCAATAATAAGGAAGGTGAGAGGGAAGAAGGGTTTATTAAGAATAAATTCTGTTTTGAACATGTTGAGTTTAACATGCATACTGGACATCCAGGTTAAGATAATATGTAGGGCAGTTAGAGACTGAGATTAAAGATCACAAAAGAGATTGGGGCAGGATAGGTAGGCTTGAGAATTATCAGCACAGGGATGGTAATTAAACCCATGGGAACTAATGAGATCACTAAGTGAAATAGTATAGAGGGAGAAGGCCTAGGATAGAACCTCTAGGAATACCTATGATTGGAGGGTGTGATCTGGAGGAGGATCCAGCAAAAGAGACAGAGAAAGAGCAGTCAGAGAGGTAGGGGAAGAACCGGGAGAGAGTGGTTTCCTGAAAATAGAGAGAAGAAGATATCAAGGAGGAAAAGGTGATCAACAGTATAAAAGGTTACAGAGAGGTCAACGAGAATGAAGACCAAAGTCTATTGGGATTGGCAGTTAAGTGATCACCACTGACTTTGGAGGTAGTGTCAGTGGGATGAGGAGGTGGGAACCTGGACTGTAAGGAGCTAAGAAGGAAAGGGGGAGAGAAAGTGGAGGCACTTACTGCAGAGGTCTTTTTGAGGAGTTTGGCCACAAAGAGCAGACATAGGAAAAATGGTGGCAGGGAGGAAAGGATTAAGTTTCAGGATGGAGGTGGGAGGAGACATGGGCATATTTACAAGCAGTAAGGAACAAACCAGTAGATGAGGAAAGAATGAGAGCAAGTGAGAGATAGGGGATAACACAGGGAACAATCTGTTGAAGGAAAAGGGAAAGAATGAAGGGAGAGTGCTGGCCTTGGTAGGGAGTAAGGCCACGTCATCATGGGGTAAAGGAGATAATGGCACAAAGCACCTGAATGACAGGACATGAGAAAGTGGGGAGAAGAGGAACAAGGCAAATGGCTGCATTTTGTAGGTGAGATAAGATTTCACCTGCTATGGAAAGTGGAATGATTAGTTGAGCAGGTAGGGCATAAAAGGGCTGTGTGCCAGTAGTGAGAACCCAGTCAAGGTTGGGTAACAGAAATCTGTAATGGACCCAGCCAGAATAGTTGCCTGATTTTCCCTTCCTTTGTTCGGTAGAACACGTGTAGGAGCAAAGGTGGCAAATGGCAGGAGTGATTGAAGACCAAGGCTTGGCATGGGAATGGTGAAGTGATAAGGGGACTTACGAGGTAATCAAGGGAGGAAGACAGTGTAGAGTTGAATTGGTTCACCACGAGGTCAGATGGGGAGGAGAAAGTAGCTAGTGTAGAGGAGATGGCCTTGGAGAGAACTGAGGTGTCAAGGTATTAGAGGTCATGGTGTGGACAATAAGTAAAGTAGAGGGAAAAGTGAAAAGCCAATAGGTTATGGCTGGATAAGGGGACTTCAGGAATTCATGAACATGCAGGTCATACATTTGTGGGTGACAGCAGGATCAAGAGCATGAGTAGGGTAGAAGAGTTGCTCATGAGAAGGGAGTAGGTGAAGAATTAAGTGGTTTGGATGTTTGAGGGAGAGTCAGTATGTATGTTGAAGTCCCCAACTATGAAGGCTGGAGTTGGGGAGGAAAGAAAAATTGTGAGCCATGTACTGAACTCACTGAGAAAGGAAGGGGAGTGACTTGGATGTCTATAGACAATCACCAATGGAATTCTGTTTGGGCAGTAGATATGAATAGCATGAACCTCAAAGGAAAATGATGGGAATAGGGGGAGAAACTGAAGGTGAAAATGTGGGGAGCAAGAATAAGAATTCTTTCACCTTGACCAAGGGAATGAATGAAAGTGCAAGTACTGAAAGGGGTGGTCAGGGAGGTTGTGTCAGGTTGTGGGAATCAGGTTTCAAAAACAGTTAATAGATGGAAGAAGTGGGATAAGAAAAGATTTAGGAGGAAGGGAAGTTTCTTGCCTGTGGAACAGGCACTTCTCAGAGCACAATAGAAGAGCTGAGTGGGTGGCTGGGATGAAATTTTGTGGTGGGAAGGTTGAAGGGGATAGGAATAAGCAAGTGGGAGGAAGGGGATGGGGAAGGGGTTCAGAATCACTGAAGTGTGAAGGGTATGACCAGGTGTGAGAATATTTATCACTGAGCACAGGGTAACACTCTACTTCCTTTTCAGATCTGGTCTTTTCATCAAGAATGCTTGAAAGTCCTCAGTTTCATTGAAAGACCATATTTTCCCCTGAAGTATTATACTCAGTTTTGCTGGGTAGGTGATTCTTGGTTTTAGACCTAGTTCCTTTGACTTCTGGAATAT
>JAQQSK010007079.1:0-14136 GCA_028658325.1 Potorous gilbertii
TTAAACACATTTTATGAAATCCTCTCCATCTGCGGTAAGAAGATATTAGAAAAGAACATTAGTGAATACAGTTTGAAAACAAGAAATTCCTAACTAAATTTCAAGTGTAGATAGAATGGCAATTGCAGTTTTATTTTTGGTTTTTGCACACTGGGTGGTGGGGATGTGCAGAAATGAGACATACTTTTTTTTCAGCACTAGCTGTTTTTATTTATAATATTACAAAGAAAGAAAAATCTTTTCAATAAAGTCATTATATTAAAAAAATAGGAGAAAGGAAAAGCATTTCATTTTGAGGCAGTTGGTGGTGCAGTGGATAAAGTTCTGGCCCTAGAGTTAGGAAGAGGAGTTTAAATATGGCCTCTGACACTGACTATCTATGTGACTCTGGGCAAGTCAGTTAATCCGTTTGCCTCAGTTTCTTCAACTGTAAAATAATATGTTAATAACAACAGCTTCCCCACACAGCTGTTGTGAGGACCAAATGAGAAAATATTTATAAAAGAGAATATCAGTACCTGGCGCATAGTAAGCTCTGTATGATTTTTTCCCTTCTCCATTCACTTAATTCTTAAAATTAAAAAAGAAAACTAGTCAAAAAAGGTCAAAATTAAATTCTTGGGGAAATTTTTAGTGTTGAGCAGTAAAGAATATTATTTTTATGATATATGACATATTTCATGTATATAAAGGGTAAATGACATTTTTGTCTTGTCTCATTGTTTTCCTCTAATAAATATACAATTATTTGTTTCTTTGTTTTCTGTTTGGAAAAGGCTATTCCATGAATAGATTGTCCTAATAGTTATATGCATTAATTAATAATGTAATATAACAAAAAGTTTAATGTACAATAGTTGTCAAAAATAATCTGTTGGATCCCTCTTTTCTTCTGTTCTCTGAAATTTTTACTAGCTTTTCAGAGAACATTTATTAACTAGTATCATAAGGCACTGTGCTCATCACTGAGAAAGAAGATAGCTAGAAAAACAGAGTCCCTGACACCTAGGATATTAATTCTGGTGGAAATGCCACATAAAAATCTAAGATATCAAGTGCATGCCAAGCAAAATATGAATGGAGGGACATTAGCACCTATTGGGCAATTACTAAAAACTTCATACAGAAGGTATCATTTAAGCTGAACTTTGATGAAATCTGGGAGTTCTGAGAGGAACACATGAGGAATGCATGTTTTCCATAAAAATAAGAACAGTTTGTACGTCATGCACAATCCTTGAAGGTTAGAGATGTGTTGTGATGTTTGGGCAGGAGTAAGTAGGGTAGACTAGATGGAATGCTAGGTACATAAGGAGAAGTAAATTGTAAAATGCCTAGAAAAATAGACTTGTCTGTTACTAAAGAACCTTAAAGGCTATTCAGAAAAGCCTTTATTCACATTAAACCCAGAACAAAAATTGAGGTACTGGAGACATTTGGTAAGGAAGGGAATGGTGATATGGTCAGATATTTTCCTGGGGAATATAATTTTTACCATTATGTGGAGGATAGGAAAGAAGAAAATGAAAGGAAGTAAAATGACTTTGGAAGCTGTTATGATAATCTAGGTGAGAGATTATGAAGAGAGAAATAGAGATGGCCCTATTAACTGATAGAGTGAGCCAAATCAAGATGTCATAGAGTTTAAGTCCAGAAGACTTGGCAACTGATTAGATATATGAGGTGAGGATAAGCAGAGTGAGAAGATGTAGGGGAAGTGCAGAGGATGAACTTCATGACTGGATAGATGATATTAGCCTCAACGGAGACAAGAAATTATTTAAGAGGAGCTTCCTCTTTTTTTGAAGAGGTGGAATATATAATGAATTAAGTATGCTTTTCCAGACTCAGAGCTATTGCAATCATCTGTCACTTCCTTTTTCAAGTTTGAGCATAATTAATGATTAGCTAAGGAAAACTTTAATTATTCTAATGCTTTCTTGACTTATTTTTTAATCAAGAGGTCCAGTGAAAGCTATATTAAATAGTGTATTTAGCGATAAGAGGGTTTCTTGGGAAGTCTGGTTTTTTTTTTTTATTTAAGTGTTAAATTGGTATTCAAAGAGTTGTAATTTAAATGTCATGGTATGTTAGTTTTATCATTTTAAAAATATATTTTCTGTTCCAATATTTCTTTATTTGCTCTTCTACTCCCTCTAAAAAGTAACTGAAAGCTCCAAAAACAGTCGTTGAGTTAGTCCTTGGTTTAGGAAGTATTAAATTCATCACATTTTTGTTGTTTTGCTGAGTAATTTATACACCCTTTCAAGCAGAGAGCTTTGTTTAATGGGAGAACTAAAGCAGAGGATAAAAGAATCTAGTTTCTGTGGTATCTTGAGAAATGTTACACAACCTAAGTGGGCATACTATTTCTCATTGAGAGAAAGTTATTTATATTTTTCTCAACTCCATCACTCTAACAAATTAAACCATGAGAAAACAAGTAAGGTAAAAAGTCTAACTTTAGTTCCTCTTATTATAAAATGTTTTTACCAAGTTAGGATGATTTAATATCATGCGCTAATCCTTTAAAAATTAAAGAACTGCCCATTATAATACTCTTCCTACATCTTTCTTCAAACTGAAGTATTAAAAGTCCAGTGATCCAATGTCCTTCAAATTAGTGGAGGCCCCATTAATCTATCTTTATTTGCATATAATCCCAACAAAAAAATTAATCTCTCAGAAGAGATTATATTTGCTTTTTAAAGAATATATATTTTTTCCCTTTTTGCTTTAGCAATCACAAAATTTTAGGAAAAACTTCAGGCTCACAAAACTGTAATAATAAGTTCATGTGATTTTTAAGGGTGCTTCATTCTATTTTTACCCTTACTTTTTCGTTATCCTCCAGTCAAGTTCTATATCAATGCTTCATCATGTCATGAAAGGTACTCCAAGTTCTCAAAGCCCATGAAAGTAGATCACAGTCTCTGGTGAGTCCTAGAAAACTGAGGGGAAAAAAAGAACAACCCCTTTATACATTAACCTATTATTTGACTGAATGTTGGCCATCTGAAAACCAAGTTCGTTAAATGATAAGAGGATAACCCCTAGGATACTAGCCACAAGGTAAATAATGTGGGTGGGGGACAGGTTACAGCACCTCTTAAAGATTGAGTACCATATGTATCTGAATAGATAGACACTATATAAAAAATTTATGAAATGGTGGATCTTTACACTGTTGTTACAAGATTAAAATTAGAAGGCTCCTTGAATTCCTTTGAAAGTAGGCAGGGAGTAAATGCTAAATGAAAAATAGAAAATAAAAATTATGTAAATCAATCCTAGGGGAGAATGTCTTTTAAAGTGATCATAATTCCCTTTTATTGAAGCCAACACATGACCTTTGAAACCAATGTTGAGAAATTCAGATAGCAGTGTTTTTCCAACCTTTATTTATATTGCCATAATCATGGTTACATACAAAGTCATAGTCCCAGAAGGACACAATAAGAGGCATAAAATATCTGAAGGTCTCCTTAACAAATTCTAGTTTCTATTACAGTGTTTAAGATACTTAATTGATTTTTAAAGGTTGGGGCCACTATATGATGTGCAAATGATCTTTCAGGTAAAAGGACCCTCAGTAATTAAGTAGAGTTGATTTCACTAGATTGGGCAAGGACAGAGTTATTTTTATTACTAAGTCCTTCCTAACTAGATAGCATCCCTTCACACTGAAAAAAAAAACAAACCCTAACAGCAGTTAGGAAAATTACAAGTCTATTGTCTTTCTTTAGTCTTGTCTAATCTCAGGACTTGAATTCCCAAACTGCCTTAAGTTTTAAGGTTAGAGTAATTCCTCCCCCATTTATTAATGTTGGGTGGCTGAGCCCAATTCTACACTGCTGGGTTTATCCATCAGTCTCAGCTCAGAAGTGAGCTTTCAGTAGCAGCTTTGGTCCTGTTTGATTTGGTTAAAAACACATTTTCTTCTCACTTTTCCATGATTTTTGCAAATGTAATTTTAAAGGAAAATATATTTCTGATAAATAAAACCTCCTAAAAATACCATTGCTCTTTTCTGTACTAGTGTAAATAAAATCTCTGTTTCTTTAGCTTTTCTAATTACACTCTACAAGATCAGAGAACCAAACAGATCAAGAGGTGATTAGAGAAGAAATGTATGACACAAGACATCATTTTTCAGACAAATACATTGAAAGCATTGAACCATATTGCATTGTTCAGTATCCAGTCACAGAACCAGTCAGTGTATTACCTGTAAACCATGAAACATACAGTAATTTTAAAACTTCAGTTCGAGTCCTCAGACCAAGAGCAGGAAGGGATCATTAATAGATGATCTTTCCTCTTCCCAGGGAAAGATATATTGAGGGACCAAAATGGAAGGAAAATTCTAATCTTTCATATCTCTCTCTCCTGACACATGTTGTAGTAGAGCTTACATACACACAATTACAATCATACCTATCTTTCTTTTCCAGAAGAGAAACTAGATACTGAAAAAAATTTTCAAAGAACAAAATAGGAAGTAGGAAACTCAAATATTTTCACTTCACCAAAGAAAAATGGACCCTCTACCTTTCATCAGTTATTTTGATTTATCTTGTGCATATTATTTCCATACAATAGTCAAATTTTAATTTAGAGACAAATCCAATTAACAGCATATGACTGGACAATAATGCTATGAAGATACAGAATGAATTAAAGAAGAACAAATGATTTCAGTCATAGAAGACAAAATTCTCAAGTGAACTTCAGAAATCAATGTGATCAAATCCCCTACCCCATGCTCACATTACAAGCAAATCTTCTTGGAGGAAACATTTCATTTCCTCCTTTTTTCTCTATGTATAATCAGTCTAACACAAAAGTTTACATTCTTCTGGAAAAAAATCCCTCAAACCCAAACCAACATACATAAAAAGGGCACATATTAAACTCCAACACATTATACACACAACTGAAATAGTTCATTTTTCAGAGATCGTTACAAATTTTAATGTGCATTTTACAGAAATTAGCAGACATCTGCAAGTGTCAAATCAGTGGAAGTGAATTCATGTATTATGAAATTCACACAATACTGAATTACATATTAAAATAATATGCTTCATCAGAAAAGGAAATAAAGATGTTTGTTGGTGGCATGACATATGGATATAGATATATATTATGTCAAAATTGGCTTGCATGAGGATCATATTATGCCTACTTTGAAGTTATATCACATGTACTGTAAGCAATTTACAGAATTTATGTCAGTTTTGCATATACAGGAATTGCAAAATTAGATAAAACACAATGAAATAGAGTACACTCAAAAAATGTATTTATAGAAACCTCCACGCATTTAACAGGGATTGGCCTTAGTCAGCACTTGCCACCATTGCACAAGAAATAGAAACATAAAAAAAAGGAAAAGAGAGAGAGAAAGAAACAAAAAAGAAGAGCCCCAACACAAGTGAAGAAAAATTTTGAAAAAGTACAAAACAAAAACCCCACTCCATTCTTGTCCATGTGTTTTTCTTTTTTTTTTTCTGTCTTAAGTTCATGTTCTATATGTTGGCTTGCTATGTCAATATTTTTGTTCCTCCCCCAAAAGGCAGGTATTGACTGATGTTTGAGGATATGCTGTAGTATTTCATTTACTTATTTATTTATTTTTGGTCTCTGTTTGCCTCCAGTGGAGAAATGGTCTTACCTAGTGGAAATCAAGGATATCCGCAGCGAACAATTATTATACTGATGACTTACAGGCCAACCCCTGAGCAGTCAATGATACAGTGCTTCTACTTGCCGAAAGAAAAGGAAAACAAGTCTTGCTGTTACAAAATGTCCTATGCCTTCACACCAGTCCTCTTGAACTAAAAGCTCAGTGGTCTGCCAAAGAAAATATTATTAGTAAAACTTGGGCAATCCTCTTCTTTTTTTTTTAACTTTTTGTTTTTTATTTTTTATTTTTTTATTTTTTTTAACTTCCTGAAGAAGGTGCTCCTTGTGTAGAGAATTAGAGTACATTGGGTGCAGAGTGGTGGTTGGAGTTTAGGGTCAACTTTGCTGTCCGCTCCGAAGATTTTACAGGCGATTTGCTCTTTGCTTTAAGAAGAGAAAGTGATATTGGAAAAAAGTCAGCACTTTAGATTAAAGCAAAGCACCCTTCACAAAGCCACAAACAAGAAGCAGGACAGAAAGTCCATGGCTTGTAGCTATCCTCGCACCTGCGGAAGAAGTTATAAGATATTCGCTCATCTTGCAGATTTCCAATGCTCCTTATTAGGCTGTTTTAAACACATACATATATATACTTAATTAGCTCTCCAGCTCTGGTGCTCATGAATGTCTTGGCATGCACTGCAAATAACAACACATACAAAGTATTTCAGTCCCATGAAGGCTGTCTTGTTTGTTCTGTCTGTTTTCAAACAATGTAATCCCATGTTCAGCACACAACGAGGGCTAGATGCAAGAACCTTTCCCCTCATAGTGCTCCTTGAGAAATTAGCCCTGCAGTCACTTAGAGATTTGCAATAATGGCAGCTCCCAAATGCATCCCCCCTTTAACTAGCACGAGCATTAAAAGACTTAAAGCAAGCTGAGAGCTATGGGCTCTGCATTGCTTGAGAGAGTGTATGCTAGGGACTTTGTAGCTCAGTTTGGATGTTTATCAGCATCTGGTTTCCCTAAATAATTTTCCTTCTTTGAATCAGGAATTACAAAAATGGTTCTGCTGAACCTATGAAATAGCATTATGAGCCCCTGAGCTTTTTCAGTGGAAGATGGGGACTGTACTTTGTACATGTGGTCATGAATATGATGAAAATCCACTTCAGGCCCATGAATCATGCATTAAACTAGAATCATTAATAGTATATCAAGAATAAGGACATATCAGATATGTCTTTTTTGGAAGTCATTTGGGTAGGGATTCCTATTTTTTATCTTCCTTTTTAGTTTTGTTTGAAATTTTCAGCTACTTTTAGTGTTTTGCAGATTCATACAGGCCACATAGGAGATCGTACCTACATGTGCACCCTGAGTAGAATATATTCAGGGGATATTCTCTTTCCTTTTTAGCTCCAATACTTTATACACGTGCCATGCATTCTAGTAGGCAATTAAGTAAATATGCATTGAATTGGATTGAACTGAAAGGTGATCTTTTATCAAATTAACATCCTGAACTATCCAAATAATAGGTTGCTTACTTTCAGTTTCTCTTTTTGTGTGTGTGCAAACTTCAAAATATCATTATTAAATTTTCCTATTTATGTTTATATGAAACATATTTCTTGTAGTAGGTAGACCATCTCCAGCCAGAAAAAAAATAATGGGGTGTTATGAGAGTGATCATGACAGAAACTTAAGAAAATGTTTGATTTGGGTTCCATATTGGTTGTCATGAGTGAGAGGAGTCAAAGCTATAGCTGGACTGGAGTCACTCCTCTGAAGATTGTTCAAGGAATGTGTTTGCAACCTGCCCAAAATCACAAGCCTCAGTTTCCCCAAATCTAAAAACTATATCATTAACAAATGTAGATAATTGTTCCTAACCAAAGGCATTTTTGGATAGATATATTCCCTCCATAGAAAACTAATTGAATTGGTGATGACATTAGAGGCATTGATATTTTGTTTTGTCTTTTGGTTTTAGGGTTTTTATTTGTTTGTTTGTTTGTTTAAGGAGGTGCTGATGTTAATAAACAAAGCAAGCAGGTAAAATGATTCACCCTCAAAATGTGTCATGGACATTTTTTTATAAAGTAGCAGTTTTCTCTCTGATGTCACCATTTCCTTTTCTCCCAGAAATCACTGGGGATTCATATTCTCTGATTCACCATGCAGAATGCAAGGGCCTTTTCATATAGCCACTTCCTAACACAAATTCTTCCCTGGGAATAGTTCGGCAGCAACCCCACTCCCCATGAGATACAAAAGTAGCATCATTTCTGACACAACATTTTCTACAATACCATATCCAGTATGTGCAAGTTAAAGCAGAGGCTGAATAAATGAGATCAATTGTGGACAAATGCAGCTATAAAAGTACTAGGATGCCAGAATGAAACAAAGAAAAGGATGATGAATCTATTTTAAAGAATCTAAATTCTTCTTCCAACATGCAGGGCATCACTTAGCTCTTTTCAGAGATTTTTTTAAGTTAATACTTCCTTGCCAGACACATATATTTCTTAGAATAGCCTTTCTTTATCAAATCAAATTATTTGTAAGCTATGGTGGTGAGGACAAGTCGGGGTAATCAGACAAGGTATTCTTATCTTTTTAAAAAATATAACAGGATTTGGACTTAAGTTCATGTTACCTCCAAATCTCAGAAAGACTTTCTATAGTTTCATGTCAGATTCACTTTCTTGTGTGTGCATGTTTTGTTTTGAGCAGATAGGAAAGATAAATCACATAAGTTAATATTGAAGATTTTGTCTTAATAATGATAGTGATGATGTTTATAATAATAGCATTTATAGTGTACCAGGCACTATGCTAAATCCTTTACAGTTTATTGACTCATTTGATCCTCACAGCAACCCTGGGAAATAGGTGCTATTATCACCCCCATTTTACAGGTGGGGAAACTGAGGCAAACAGGGGTTCAGCTACTTGCCCAGGATCAAAAAGCTAGTAAGAGTTTAAGGCTGAATTTGAGTTCAAGTCTCCCTGATCCCACGAATGGGACTCAGATTATCTACAGTCACTCAACTGACCATTGTAACACACAGGTTTTAGATGTATCAAAGTTTGTCCATTGCATATATGAAAAATACATACAATATGTCTCAATATAGAGCTGGTGCAGTAGATAGAATGCTGGCTCTAGAGTCAGGAAGACTCATCTTCCTGATTTCAAGTCTAGCCTCAGACACTAATGAGCTGGATGACCCTGGAAAAGTCACTTAATCCAGTTTGCCTCCATTTCATCATCTGTAAAATGAGCTGGAGAAGGAAAAACCACTCCAGTATCTTTGCCAAGAAAACTCCAAATGGGAAAATGAAGAGTTGGACATAACTGAAAAATAACTAATGGCAGGCAACATAATATCCTAATATAAAATGTTTATTCTTATCATAAAGTGTATGAATATTTCATCACCAAACTTTTCTTAAGTCATATTCTGTACAAACAGTTTTGTGAGCAGAAGTCTCTGCAGCTGCTTCTAGGAGCCACAAAAACTGTTATTGTTATTTCCCAAGTGACTTTGAAACTAAAGCTTAGCTTTCAGTTATTTGCAGAATACTTCCTGTTTCTACCTATAAGGAATTGAAGCAATGCTGTGAAACCAACTAATTTTTTCATTGTTTTTAATGAGTAGAGGAAGAGTGTTTAAAAAAAAAAGGTGTAATGATGTATAATAACAGTAAAGTCTTCAGGGAACTTTCAGTGGTGATTTTTTTTTAAAATTAGACTGTCTTGCATGAGAAAAACAATAACCATGACAAGAAAAAAAGCAGATTGCAATCATGTTTTGAAAATGCATTTTCCTCTAAAGAAACTAATTTGCCAAGTTTTTGTGTCTGAAAAATCTATGAAGACTCAAAGCAACCTGAATTTCATTGGAAAAGTATGGCAGTGATGGAAAAGCACATTTTAGCAGTTTGGTCAAATAGGTACATGTTCTTGATTATAAAATATTCTGAATCACTTTTGCCTATGAGGAAATCAGACATGAGAAAAAAAATGTATCCAAAATAAAAGTTAAGATTGCAAAGCTCAATTTCTCATTTTTTTTCTATTTTCTTTGTCACTTTCCCAGAAATATGTCAATTTCTCTCAAATTCTTTACATAGAAATTGTGGCATGACTTTCTTCACCTATCTTCTGCAGTATCTAATCTCATAATATGTTCCAAATTTAAAAATAAATGTTAGGAAAACATGATGAAGTTTCTGCATGTTTGTATGTGTTTGTGTGTGTGTGTGTGTGTGTGTGTGTGTGTTAACACAGTAGTTTTTTTTTTCAAATCCAGTATACAAAGTAAAATAGTGAATAATACAACTTTAAAGGAAAACTTTTCCTATTATGCCAGAAACAAATAGTTCCCAACTATATGTTCACATTCTGAGCAAAGGTTCTTAAGGAAAAGACAACATAATATAGTTTACTTCACTTGATCTCTTGTCAAAACACAGCTTCTAATCCTACTTCTCCCTTTTGCTTCCTATATGACCTTGGACAAGTTATTTTATTTCTGCAAACCTCATTCTCCTTACCTATATAAGAAAAGGATTGTATGTTATTAATTATATGGTCACATAAAGCTCTAACATTTCTTGAAGATTTTGACCTTAGAATCAGAGCAAATAATAAAACGCTTAGGATATAAGAATATTTTTATATGTAGAAGTATGTAATTGCTTATGCTGTTGGCATATATGCATTTATCCATTAAATATACACATATAAACCTATGTGTATGTGTGTATGCATATGCATGTGTGTCTGTATAAACATACAAACATACACACATACACATTACTTTTATATATCATACATTTAGAGTTCAACAAATCTATTAAAATACTTCACTATCTTAGCTGATATATTTTGGCATCTATTTAGCTGGGTTGTTTTGCTTCTAAATAATTCATTTACATTTCTTTGCATACTTGTCTGGTCTAAATTGCAACTACCATCTGTTCTTCACTCATCAAAATCCTTTAGAATTTCAGTCATTTTCTTGCCTTTCAAATTGAGGACACAAGACTGAAAGCTACATTCACAAATCTCTGAGTATTCTGAGGAGGTATTTGCCATTCAACCTAGGCTTAAAAACATATATTATCACTCATTTTTTTTTAAAAAAAAGGGATATCCATTCTGGAAAGATTTTCCTTGGTTGAACTCTGTGATTTATTTTTGTTGATGTTATTTATTTATTAGTTTCACCAGTAAGGTTTAGTGAAAAGAATATTGGATTTGGAGTCGAGAGACAAGCTTGAATATCACTGCTAATACTGATTTAACTGTAAGACAATTATGTCAATTATTCTACCT
The DNA here is from genome assembly GCA_028658325.1 of Potorous gilbertii. NCBI lineage: Eukaryota > Metazoa > Chordata > Mammalia > Diprotodontia > Potoroidae > Potorous > Potorous gilbertii. The sequence continues at coordinate 10,985 of JAQQSK010007079.1, forward strand.
CATAGTATTGGTAACTCATGGGACTACCTTAAAGATTAAGTGAGATAATGCATGTAAAGCATTTTATGTGGTACAGTGGGATACAGCTAGCATTAGCGTCAAGAGCCCAAGTTCAGGAACCTATGCCTCTGAAACATTCTGGATATGTAATTCTGGGGTGTCCCTTATTCTCTCAGTGTCCCTAATAACTCTATAGGACTGTAAGTTATAAACAAATACATCATCTATATTGGTGGAGGGAGTTTGCTTCCCAGGGGGTTATAAATGAATGTCTACATCTATCCACTTCATACACAAGAGCTATATAGATACCAGCTACTCCAAATATTTACTTTCTCCCCCACACACACACCTGCCTCAAACTTTGGATAGGACTTATGATTTCCTTGGGGAAGGGAGTTCCCTAGTGAGGAATTTAAATAACAATGCAGATGGGGCTGTTTTGCCTTTTATTTTTAGAGTCTTAGAGACTGGCCTGAGTCAAAACTAGTTTGTTTCAGAGCCAAGACCTGAAGCCAAGTATTCCTGTCTGTAAAGCCATTTTTTTATTTGCTATGTCATGTGGCCCTCTTGACAGTTACAGTTTTTAGTAAATCTAATGTATTAGGAAAGTTTGTAATTTAAAATCCTATGGGATGGTACTGAAATGACACATGGGCATATTAAAATAAGAAGGTAAGTTCAACATAGGCAGCATATGGTAGTATTTTTTTCAAAGGAGTTTATTCTAACCCAGAAATCAAGTTCTGGATAGTCCATGGCTGATGTTATCACTCACATTGTTGAAGGATCCTGTAACCCACTGACAGAAGTGAGAATTTCATATACATATGGTGCAAAAACAAAAGCAACCATTAAAAGACTTAGAGGAATGAACCACAAAGGTCATCTAATTCATCTAGTTCATCATCTAATATAGATGAAGAGAAAGTCTTTGATTTTCAGCCATGATGACCATGGTTGATATTTTATTACAATTTATTATAATAATCTTATTAATTATAAATTTACATTGATTTTAGAATGCTCTCAATTTTTATCATATTTATGTTGTCATTTAAACTTCACAATAAGTCTATTAAGTAATCAAGGAAATCTCATTACCTCTGTTTTACAGATGAAAAACAAAACAGTATGAGAGATATTCAGTGACTTGTTCAAAGCTACTGGCAAGAAATAGAGTATCTCTCTCTCTCTCTCTCTCTCTCTCTCTGTCTCTGTCTCTGTCTCTGTCTCTCTCTCTCTGTCTAGCTATCATCTGCCTATCTGTCTGACTGCCTGTCTGTCTTTCTATCTTGCTGTCTGTCTATCTACACAAACACATACACACATGTATTGCCTTCTGGTATTGTTGTTTTCACCACCAAAGCAGACCAAAAAGTACATTAGGAACATACAAGCTACATTCTAAAGTATGACAGCCACAGACTTGTGGGATCTTGGAAAAATTAGTAGTTTTGTTTTGTTTATCTTGGAACGATTAGTAAAATGTAGATAACAACAGGTACTAGAGATATTTTCATCATCATTATATGTTATGTAATAGAAATAAGAATGTGGAGCATTGTGTTGAATGTTATTTCATAAGCCCTTTTTCGTTGTTGTTTTCTGGTCTATGAAAGGTGCTAGACTGATTAAGTCCCATCTTCCTGTTATATTCTATGTTCCTAAATTTACAGGAAGTGTGTGAAGAAATAGTTTCTAAGTGAAAAGAATAACGACTATTAGAATCCAAGGGTCTGCATTTAAACCTGACTCTGCCACGTACTACCTAATGGACTGGACAAATCCCCCAGTTTTCTGAGTCTCATTTCCCTCTACTATACAATGAAAGGACTAAACTTGAACTGTGGTGTTAAAACTCAAATAATAACATGGTCCTTGCTCATAAGGATTCCTGCTGGTGGTAGCATATTGACTAAACCACATATTAACACTATATTATTTTATTTTTACTTGTTTTGCTAAATATTTCCCCATTATATCTTAAACTGATTGAGGTTGCACTCCAGAACACTGCAGGTCTTAGCACCATTCACACATTTACCACACTAATTTACACTCTCATCACTTCTCACCTATATAAGTGTCATATTTTCCTAATTGGCCTCCTTCCAGACTCTCCCTTTTCCAAGTCATATTCCACAGAGCTGCAAAAAAAATAATGTTCTTAAGGCATAGGTCTGACCATGTAACTCCTCTCCAAAAAACAAACTACTGCAACAAAACAACACCTTTGACTCCCCACTAACGCAGTCCAGGATAAAATACAAACTTGCTAGCCTGACTGTTACAGTCCATCACTATCTTATTCTCACCTACCATTCAGCCTTATTTCATATAATCTTTATCCATATCTCTGTATTCCAATCAAACTTAAATACTTGTTTTCTCCTGAACTTGACAATCCTTCTTTTGTTTATGTATGTTAACATACAATATTCTTAAAATATACTTTTTTTCTCACTTTAGACTCTCACTAACCTTGTTTTCTTTAAACTTCAGACCACTTGCCATATCTTCTGTGAATTCTTCCTGGATGCATTCAGTCCTTTGGATCTCCCTCTCTCTGAATCTCCATTGTGTTAGACTTTTTGTGTAATATATTTGTATCACATTTTTAGAATATAAGGTTAGTCTTAGAGGACGGTGGCTATCTTTTTTATGTCTTTGTATAGCTAATAGCTAGCATGGTGCTGGGAAATTGGTAGGTGTTTAATAAATGTCTTTTGTTGAACTTAATTCACTTTGCTCCATACCTAAAATCAAACATCATAAAGAGACATCGCCTTTGCTAGGACATTTTGATGAGATTACATCAAAGAATAGTAAAGACTGAAATTGCTAGTTTCTTCAAGTTGTATATATTTTAGTATCTAGTTCAAAGCTAGAATAAGATTTGGGGGACTTAGTTTAGATTATCATATTTATGGAAAACTACTCCAAGTACAAGGCCTATAATTACTTTGCACATTATGTTTAGAGCTAGAATGGAAATTAGAGACTAACTGCTACAAAACCCTTTTTTTCACAGAGGAGAAATCTGAAGCACAGAAATGGGGAAAAGACTTGTCCAAGATTATACATTAGGATGTAGCTAAATTGAAATTAAAAACCTGGTCTTCTGACTTCAAATTTGGTACACTCAATTA
>JAQQSK010007080.1:0-14136 GCA_028658325.1 Potorous gilbertii
GCAATTTAGAATTATGCTCCAAAAATTAATCAACTGTGGCACAAGTAGGTCTATACCCTCTAAAAGACAGATCCATTTCCTTTTTCTTGTCTTATAAAAATAGGTAGCATGTCTACCACTACATTGAACAGTAATGGTCATAATAGACTTTCCTTCTTCCTTCACCCTTGATAATTTTGGAAAGGTTTCTAATATACAAAAATTTTTACTGCAGTTCTTTTCATGGTGACAAAGAACTAAAAACTGAGAATATGCTCATCAAATGGGGAATGGCTCACTAAGTTAATGACATATGAATGTGATGGAACACTACTCTGCTGTAAGAAATGATGAAGGGGATGGTTTAAAAGAAACCTGGAAAATTTGTATAAACCAATATAGTAATATGAGCAGGAAAATAATTTAAGCAATAGGGACGTTAGTAACTCTACAAGGTTTAGGAACTCTGATCAACACCAAGGAACCAAAACTAAAGAACTCATGATGAAACGTGCTATCTACCTCGAGGATTCAGTACAGATTGAGACATCATTTTTGGGCATAGTGAAAAGCAGGAATTTGTTTTTCTTGACTACACATATTTTAAGAGGTCTTGTTTTCTTGTTTTTTCAATGGGGGAGAGGCAGGAAGATAAAACTGAACTACAGTTTTATTTTTTCACATATACTGGCTGTGACCCTGGCCAAATCATTAAAGTGCTCTAGGCCACTCTCTTAGAAGAAAGAATGTAGAGAAGTTGCTAACCCCACTCTGATAGAGGGAGTTTTCCATACTAATAAAAAATCACAGACACAATTCACATATTTACTTCCTAATATATTATTTTGAAATCAATTATAACGTCACTATCATCCCTAGACCACGTCTGAAAACTAAAAATTGAATTACACCATCCATATTCTTATTTAAAAAGAGCTGGACCAGATTTTGCCTCCAGGTCTTTCACTGGTCTATGATCCTGTATAATAAACAAGGACTCATTCAAACACACACCTGTCTTCACGTGAAAAGGAGTTTCATGACCTTTCTATAAACTTACAAAACTAATACAGTATTTTGATTGTGCATTTTACAAGTAAAAACCTACAAAATTACTTTCAGAGAACTACTGTAGCAAATTTGAACAAAACACTAATAAACATAACTGTCTCTTCTAGGCTTGATGGGACAATGGCAGAGAAGCTAAAAATGATAACAAAAGCCAACAAACAAGACTTTCTTATTATTAGCTACTTCTTGCAGAACAGATACCCTTTTATTAGTAAATTTAAATTGAAGTTGCTATATTTTTAAAACTCTGGAATTCAACCTGAATATCTAAACCATTTTTAAAAATAGAGGGCTATCTAATTTGCTTGCAATCAACAGTTCAAAATTTTCAACTTGGTTATTATTTCAAGAATAACCTAGCTAATTAAAACTATGAGGTCTCCTTTAACATAAAACTGACATACATTTAAGTATTTACTTATATCTACATATAATTTGTTACATGAGAAACCTAAGGATAAAACACAGTCCTTGCCCTCAGGGAGCTTATAAATTAGTAGGGAGTCATATATTCATATAAATGTGGTTAAAAACTATATTATTTAATATGCTGTTTAATTATCTAATTGAAGCCTGGCAAATGCATTAAAGGTAGTATAACCTAAGTGTTCTAAATAAATTTTAGAGATATTGAGGGAAAATTTCATGGAGTAAGTGACACATCAAACAAGTCTTGAAGGACAAATAAGCTGTTCACAAACCGTTTAGAGAGATAGGGTCCTAACAACAGGAAACTGTGAAGAAAAACACAAAAGTGGGAAGGTAAAGAGATAGGAAGACTAATTGGGATGTACTCACAAGATAACAACTAGAACAATGTGGTTGGAATTTCAAGTGTGAAAGGAAAAATAGCAGCAATAGAGATGGAGGTAGAAGCCAGGCCTTCTAACTCTAATGTACTAAGTACAAGACTGAAAAAGACATAGGAGAAATTTGTATGCAAATGATTAATCTATCAGAAAGTCTTCAAGCTTCCACAAAAGGATTAAGAGGTGCTCACCACAAGTCACCTCTAATACACAATAAAAAACAGTGACACAGAGCAAACAAAAAAATATATAAATAGTACATTAAGGAGAATGGTAGATTACTTGATTGGTTATTGTCCTTTGTCTTCGAAGAGGATCAAAATGACATCACTGTGATAAAGTGAAATTTCAATGTGTTTGACTATGACGGATCAGAGCAATACGAGCCTGGAATGCTCTACCACAGGTTGGGCACAGCTAGTCCGTGTGAATATTTGTGTTGGATACTCCAAATTTGTGCATCCTATGTTTACTTTGTGCTGTCTCAATTCTGTTTTGCTCATAGAGCACAGCATCCTTTCTGATGTGGGCATGCCACTCTGAGGGGTCCTGTGCCAATGTCTCCCATGTGTGCACAATCAAATACAAAGTTCCTGAGGGAGACCTTGAGAGTGTCTTTGTATCTTTTCTTCTGGCCACCATGTGATCATCTGCCCCATGCAAGTTCTCCATAAAATAATCTTTTTGGCAAGCGCACATTTTGCATTCGAACAACATGGCCAGCCCATGAGAGTTGCACCCTCTGAAGCATAGTTTGAATGCTTGACAGTTCAGCTCCAGCAAGGACCTCAGTGTCTGGTACCTTATCCTGCCAGGTGATCCTCAGAATCTTCCTAAGACAGTTCAAATGGAAGCAATTCAGTTTCCTGGCATGGCGCTGGTAGACTATCCATGTTTCACAGGCATACAACAATGAGGTCAGCACAATGGCTCTGCAGACCTTCAGTTTGGTAGTCAGTCTAACGCCTCTTCTCTCCCAAAATTTTCTTTGGAGCCTCCCAAACACTGAGTTAGCTCTGGCAATGTGTATGTCAACTTCATTGTCAATGTGTACCTCTCCCTTGAAAGTACACTACCAAGGTGAATGAATTTATCCACAGCATTCAAAACTTCTCCATTTGTTGTAACTGATGGATGGTGGCTGATGGAGCACCTGTGCTTTCTTGGTGTTAATTATTAGGCCAAAATTAGCACAGGCAGCGGAAAATTGATCCATACTTTGTTGCTATCACCTGCAAACAAAAAATCATGCACCAATACTCCCTCCACTTTGATCTTAGCTTGTAGCCTTTTCAAATTGAAGCATTTATCATTAGTGCCATAGCTGACCTTCATGCTGTGTTCATCCTCATTGAAAGTATTTGACAATATGGCTGAAAATATCATATAAAAAGCATTGGGAGTAAGTACACAGCCCTATTTCACTCCATTAGTGACTGGGAAGTCACAAGAGTATTGTCCATTATACAGAACATGGGCAAACATGGCATCATGAAATTGGCGTACAATATTGATGAACTTCTCTGGGCAACCAAACTTTGACATAATTTTCCATAAGCCCGCATGACTAACAGTATCAAAGACCTTGCTCAGATCTACAAATGTTGTATATACACCTCTGTTCTGCTCTTGGCATCTTTCCTACAGTTGTCAGGCAGCAAACACCATATCAACTGTTCCTCGGCCCTTTCTGAAACCACACTAACCCTCAGGTAGATGACCATCTTCCAGGTGAAGGATCAGTCTATTTGTGTTCAGGGAGGACCAGTAGTACCTTTCATATGATGGGTGCTGAGCCCTTTTCAGGTGCCCACCTGCTCCACCTAACTCTCACTTGTGGCTCCAAGAAGCTGCAGCATGAGCAGCGGCCGCACCGTTTTAGCAGATGGGCCAAACCAGATTGAGGATAACCAAGGGGTCTCAAACCCATTGTTGAGTTAGGGGGATGTCTACCCTAAGCATGTGAAGATTTCCTCTGGTGGAATGGGCAAATGAGAACAATTTGTTCCTGCAGTCAGGAAGGCAGATGAAGCAGGCAATTAAGGAGGTATTGTTCAAAAGAAATCACATTATAAAAAAAGGCCGTTCATGAAATGGCTATCTCTGACTAAAACAACATAAGCAAGTCAGGATTACAGACCTGGGATTAGAAGGATCTTAAGTCACTGAATCCAACTTCCTCAAAAGAGGGAATTGAAGTAACTTGCCTAGGGTCACACTGGCAGTGAATAGCAAAGTCAGGATTCAAAAAACACCAAAGTTCCAAAGGATCATCAATTGTCACCTAAGTAGGTACTTTCATAACTGTCCATACTAAAAGCACTGATGCAAATCTGAATATAACCGATAATTATTAAATATAAAAGGCAGCTAGGTGGATAAAGCATTAGACGTGGAGGCAGGAAGACCTGAGTTCAGAAAAGTCCTCAGAAAATGACGAGTTGTATGACTGTGCAAGTCAGTTAGCCTTTCTATGTTTCTTTAACTGTAAAATGGGGATCATAAAAGAGCCTACCACCTAAGGTTGCTGTAAGGATCTAACACTACTATTCCTAGCTATACAATAGGTGCTCCATAAATGCTGCTATTATAATTGTAAACGGATACATTTCCATATTCTGGGTAACTAAACAATTTCAAAGGATTATGTAATACAAAAGGTCACATGTCAGAGACTTATCAGTTGTTCAGCATCCACTGCACCTTCTCTGATGGATGGAGACCTCACAACTCCTTTATGCCTTTACATACTCTACAATTTTTTCTGTTATTTTCCTTTAACTTCTCCAAGGAGAATCTGTCCAATTCACTAGAAGCATTCTTCCTTTAATGTCATGAGGGTTCCACTATACCATTCTATCTAGTTGTATACCAGCTGTTATCTCATTCTCACAAAATTATTGACCACCACTCCTCTTCCAGTCAGATACAGCTACCATAATTTTTATGACACTTCTTGATGATAGGCAGGCAGCAGCAGGTTACAAAAACTTGTTTGCAACAAGGGACACATTCTATAAACAACACTTGAGACATGTAATATTAGGAGAAATAAAACAATGATCTACTATACAAGAGCTAATACTGTGTAATAAAATGTAAGCCAAACAACAATCTGAATTATTACAGTATACCAAAATGTAAGCCAAACAACAATCTGAATTATTACAGTATACCAAAATACTAGAACGATATGGGAAAAGGTGTTGCTCTTTTCACCAAAGTCTAATTTAAAATGTCACTAATGCAGCTATTAATTTGTTTACTATAATTTCTCCAATGTGGGGGGAAAAAACTGTTCCACATTAATATAAGCCTTAGGTGTTTCAGTTAGCAATAAACTCAATCTCTAAACTTTCATAATACCAGCATCAGCAGCCAACCTTTTCAACCATATACCATGAAAGAAGTAAAGATTTTCAGGTTGTTTTACTTCAATTTTAAAAGGCTATCTCAAGAGGAAAATGCCCTCAAGCCCACTACATTAAGAACTCTATGGAGTCTGAAGCCATCACAGTTGCTTTTATAGAAGAAAATATATCCATGTCCTCAAATAGCAAAGACTTAATGATACATCAGCCTCCGAAGTGAGGTCAACTGTTAGCCCACACATTTTATATTATGCATACATACACAACCAAAAAGAGAAGAAATTTCTCCAGAGTATATGTATAACTGTATTTTCCAGATAACCAACGTTTTATTTTTTATCACAAAAATTTGTTTAATGTAAACTGATTTTAAGGAAAAAAATCTAAGATACATGCTTTACTGCCTTCTTAAACAGTACAATTAACATAATTCCACCTTTTCTCCATGACTCCAGATTCACCATTTTGAATATTAATATAACATTAATATACATTGAAAAATATGAAAATATACTTTTAAATTATCACTTGTAGGTTAATATGGTATTACTATTCAAGACTAGAAAATGGGTCATAATAAATGTGGGAAATAGTCTAAAAATATATATATATATAAAAACGAAAAAATAAAAACTCTTGTTTCATTTTCCTAAACAGTAGTTTTATAGCTTAGTTATTCTAACTTTAATTTAGACTGCAAATAGTAGCCATATCACCATCAGCTTGCTATGTTTGGGGTGAATTTAGAATAAATTTTCTACATGAAAACACTGACTAGGGAATAGATCTTTGACAGCAAAGCAACAGAGATGATGTAAATAGGCACACTCATAAATAATACACCATATTTTTCATTTTTACTCATTATTCCCAATGTGAATATGAAATTCTTACAAACCTCCACCATGGATATTCCTACTCTAATGTCTCCTACAGCCACAATAAAATAGATTTCTTAAGCAAATTGAGTATTTTCTTAAGATAGCTGCTTTTAGTTTTGGCAAAAGGAAAATTTTAAAAAGTTCTATTCAACATTTACATTTATTTTACTTGATACTTATGAAGAAATGTTATAAACAAGAAACATAATTATGCTATCTTAAAAATTCTAGCAAGGAGGCTGTGAGTCAATATACCTTGAAAATTAACTTTAATTGCTTATTTATTTGGGCTTTGCAGTAGCTTCAATAGTTAAACAGATAACAGATTTTAAAATCTTTTACAAAGTTTCAGTGTGTTATGACCCTCCACAGGACAAAAATGGCAAAGTTTTCCTTATTCGCTCCAATTTCTCAATTTACAAAAAGGTTCTTGTTTATTTTAACATTAGGGAATACATAAGTGGTAGTTTAGCAGAAGTCTACAAAATGAAAATATGAAACGTATTCTTGGGAAAATTGGTAATATCATAAGAGTGCTATTTTGAGACTATGTCACTTAACGTTTCAATGTTGTTTTCTCCAACAAAATATTTTTAGGTAGCAAGAATGAGAAAGTTCATGTAGTCTATATGCCAAAATGCCTAAATGCTGCTCTAGATGACACAGGTAGGGCGTGATACACTGTAGATCCAATGGCAATTCTTATCTCATCCTCTTATTCATATTGGAATAAGAAGTTTGAAAGCAAAGAAATAGAGCCACAAATAATTCACTACAAAAACAAGGTTTGTTTTTTTTTTCCTCACCCCTACAAAAAGCTCCTGATATGCTCTGATAAACATGGAGAGGAGAAAGAGAGTGGAGACAGGAAAGAACATCCAGAGACATAAACTGAGAGGAAGAGAGATGGAGGAGAAAGAGAGAGGGGGAAGACACAACACATAGACACTAGAAAAAAGACAAAGACTGCCTTAAGGTCTTTCATATAATATTGATTAACAAACTGTCTAAGTGTTTAAAGAACTGAAAGGTTAGTAAATATACAAAACTAATCACTCAAAGGTCAACTTACCATAGTACAGCAAAAAAGTGCTCAATCTGAGGTCTGAACTCATTGTTTGATGCTTCAAAAACAGATTAACCTGAGTCACTTTTCTCGTTTGCGACTTGGTCACAAATTTATTGTGAGCAAAGTGTTTTGTAAACCTTAAACCACCATAGAAATGTGAATTTATTAAGATCATTCCTTAACTAAATACTCATGCGTAGAATTTTTACGAGCCAAAATGCACCTTAAAGGTTAGTAAACTCCACTTCATTTTACTGAGGCAAAAACTGAGATCCATAAAATAAATATCTTGCATAAGGGTCACACAGTCAAATAGTGGAAAGACCAGGATTAGAATCCAAGTCTCCTTACTTCTAGTCAAGTGCTCCTTATATGGCCATACTAGCCAAAATAACATTAGCTATAGAATTTTCAACTTTTATGGAAAATAACCTAAAATTGAATTTTCAATTCAATTTATGGAAAATGTAAAAACGAACTGGATAATTCTAAAAATAATCAGTGTCTTAATAAATAAATGTTTACTGAATAAACAACCATCAAGTCCCCACATTGATTTAAAGAACAGAGCACAAATAAGTTATTCTGAGATATTTACAATCTAAAATCTTTGCAAAAAATAAAGTCTTTTGAACATGTATCCTTCCAAAAGGGTACCACTCAGAGGAGTTTGACTATATGGTACTGTAGTGCCATCTAACTGTAAGAACTTTTTAAAATAAGTGTTTATAAAATAAACACACACATATTAAAACCTAACTCACAGAGACACACTGTAGTCTGAAAGTGAATTTAGCAAATTTCAAATTCAACACCTGGAGTAACAAAATATGTGTGCATCCACCTACTGTGACAAACAACCATAAAGCAGGAAATTTTACTTTTCTACAAATAAACTTTGTTAAGAAAACAAGTCCAACTACGTTTTTGTCTAGCAGCTTTCAATTACAATTTTTTACACAAAGAAGCATAGAAGCATATTATCGTTTTTGAAAAATTTCATTGACACTGAGAAGGTTAGTAATTTTGACCATTACATTAACAAATTTCTCCTAGGAACCAAATTTATTGAGTTTATAGAAGGGTAAGAAATAGCTACTATAATAAAAGAAAAAGATATAGACATTAAAGCCAACATTCTTATTAAAATTAAGTTTAGAGCTGTTATAAACAGAATTTCCATCAATCAAGTAAGAAATAGTACAAAACTACCAAGAGAAAAATATATTAAATAAGCTGTAGAAAAAAATACACTTCTATAGTTGATATAAACGTAACGAAAGACCACAATGGCTATTTGGGTGAGTAAATATAAGGAATAACAGAACTGTAAGGCTCTCCTCCCTAAATAATAAAGTCCCTAGAGATATCAGGAGAGTGGAAATGGTCCAATCAAAGCCAAAACAAGAATGGGTGGATCATGTTTTGCTAGGAAGGGAAATTTAGAGGGTGTTAATAACACCGTCACAGGATACTCAACACCACATACAAACATCCCCCTCCCCCCACATACACACCACGAGCTCCCCAGAAGGTGAGCTCTCCCAGATCCCAAGAAAATGAACAGTCCTTCAACAATGCAGAAACCCTGTAGAATCCTGGGGTAAGCTCCCTCCTCCTACTGGCCATGTCCTCCCTTGGTACACAACCACACACGCCTGTGTGTGATTTTTTTGATGTAAAAAAATGCTACATAACACTTTTGCTCCAGTATACTGACATCTCTTCAAATGCTGAAATGCTTCCTCACCAGCCTTCAAAATTTAAATATTGTTATGCAGCTAAACTACTGGACAACTGACTTTTCTGAAAGCCAAATTACTATACTACAGTGTAACCAGCTTTGGGAAAAAAAAATAGTACCTGATTCTTTAACAGTCAAAACTTCACTGTGGTAGCAGTAAATAAAGTCAGAGTTTGGATGGACTCCCCACAGTAAAGTACCTTCTCCAGCTTACTCTCTGGTATGTTGTATATATCATGCTCATCAATAAAAAGCCTATTTCATTTGAGTAAAGTCCTTCACCGTTTTCCAAATACAGGAAATATTAAAAGCTAGAAGCCAAGTCAGAACTTCTTAAATTTTTTCAAAATGACATAAAGGATGGGGGCAGGAAACATAGGAAGGGAAGATGAATTTATTAAGCACCTACGAGGTGTGAAGCTCTGTGTCGATCCTCATAACAACCCTGGGAGGTAGGTGATACTATTATTCCCATTTTACAAATAAAGAAACTGAGGCAGAAAGAGGCTAAAAGACTTGCCCAGGGTCACTAACTACCTATTAAGTGTCTGAGGACAGACATGATCTTCCCGATTCCAAGTCTAGGATTCTATCTACTGCATTACCATGTTACCTCTAATCCTACTACACCACCTAGCTGCCATATATCACAATAAACTCCAAATGGAGACACGACCTAAAAGTCCCTATTATAAAAAATTGAAGAAGGGAATTAGGTGATCACAAAAGATAAAATGTTCAATTTTACTTGACCATATTCACAAAATTAAAAGGCTTTCATAACAAATTACTGCAATTGGAATTAGAAGGAAAGTAAACTAGAAAATACCTTTGCAACAAATATCTGATAAAGGTGTGATAATGCAAGATACAAAGGAATTTGAGAGAAATATATAAATATAACAAATGCCCAATTGGATAAGTGGACAATGGATGTAAATAGCCAGATTTTCAAATGTGAAAATGTAAACTATTAATAACCACATAAAAATGCTCCAAATCACTAGGGTAATTCAAATTTTAAAACAAAGGTTCTGTCACATAAACATCAGACTGGCAAAGAGAACAAAAAAAGAAAACTCCAAATGTTGGAAGAGCTTTGGAAGTCAGGCATAACTCATACTGTTGGTGAAACTTCGAATTGGTAAAAATTCTAGAAAGCAATTTGGAACTATACCCAAGAAATCAATGAAATGTAATCAGTCTCCCATGCTATCACTGCTAGGCATGTACCCCAAGGAAATAAAGAACCACATATACAAAAAAGAGTTCTAACAATACTTTGATTGTGGCAAAGAAGTGGAAACAAATGGTAACACAAACTAAGTAGCATCATAGACTTTAGAGCTGGAAAGGACCTTAGAAGAACATGTGGTACAAATTCCTCATTTTTCAGATGAGGAAACCAATGTAAACAGAAGGTTGCTTGAATTGCCCAGGATTACACAGCTACCGTCTGAGGCCAGATTTGAACTCAAGATGATGAGTCTTCCTGATTTCCGGCCCGACACTATCCACTGTGCTACCTAGCTGCCCTACAGGTGTAGAATACATTTTCCAAACTAGGATTCTGTTGATTTGTTTTCCTTGACTATACTTACTTGTTATAGGGGAAAATTTCTATTTGGTTGGGATATGAGACAGTACAGTGGTTTTCAAATTGTAGTTGAGGGAACCGTTGGGATCCTTGAGACCCTTTCAGGGCGTACTCAAAGTCAAAACTATTTTCATAATAATACTAAAATGCTTTAATTTCTAATAAGCTAGATATAACACATATAAACAAATGTTCTTTGGGGTCTTCAATTTTTAAGAGTATAAAAAGATCTTGAGATCAAAAAGCAGAATTGCCACTGAGTTAGTGGTAGAGATTGTGATGAAAATTAAAAAAATTCAACATAAAGCATTTAAGACTACATAAACAAAACCAAAAATTCTAAAGAGACAAAAGAGGATTATTTTATTACAACTTCATAACATTTAATGTAAAATTTTTAAAAACAAACCACACATAAAAGTATTTCACGATTTCTTATACAATCCTGCTTTTGTTGTTCATAAATCAAAACGTTTCTTGATAAAATTCATAAAAAAGAAAAAAGTTGATGACTACTGAAGGTAAAATTATACAGTACAAAGAGTGATAGATTTGGAGTTAAAGGAGTTGGCACAAAATCCCAAGTCTACAAATTATGTGCATGACTCTACACATGTCATAACTCTATAAGATTAAAAAGTTACATTTTCCTTACTCTCCAGACTCCCACTACTGACTCCTATATTTGTCCTCCCATTGCACAGGATGCAAGTTCCCCCAGCCCTTGGCCTTCTCACTCTGGAAGTTCAACTACCCTGCAATCCCTTCTTTTAACTAGTCAGTCCCTTCCTGAGCTTCCATTTTATAACAATCTTCTCCAAATTAGCCACTTTTCAGGTTCTCTTTATTGCTCATCCTTCCTCTTTAGAATGGAAGCTGCACAAGGGCAGGGACTGTCCTTTGTTTGTGTTTCTATTTCCAGTGCTTAGTACAAAGCCTTTCCCATAGCTGGGGTTAAAATAAATGCTTGTTGATTTGTTTGCCATTAAATTACAAGTGTTGCCAATTCTTTTTACAAGATCATGGGAAATATCAAAAAGGGTTCTCTAAGTATGTGTATAATGTGTCGAGACAAAATACATTTTTTTTTTAAAAATAAAATCAACAGACAAAACTTTTGAGATCCCTTCCCACTAGAATCTATGATCCATGAGGATAGGAACCAAATATGACTACTGTCCAAAGGTATCTAAGAAATCCATCAACTTTTAAGGCAGGTTAAAGGGGCATGGCAGGAGGGTGGGAAAGGAGGAAACAGCTTAAATATAAAGTATGGAATTATACCTAAAAATAATAACTATTTATATAGAACTTTAAGATTTGTATGTATCTCATTTGATCCTCCCCAAACTCTGGGAGATAAGTGTTATTATTAACTCCAGTTTAAATAAGAAACAGAAGCAGAGACGAAGTGTTTTGTCCTGGGGTACACAGTTAAGTAAGTATCTGAGGTTAGATTTAAACTTAGGTATACCTACATCTAGGTCAAGCCCTCTATCAATTTTATCACCTAGCTGCCTAGATTTGGTTTTGTTTTAAATAAAAAAAAACCACAGTAATAAATGCTGTCATTTAAGGCCCTATTACACACTTGGACTATGGGGAGGGGGAGCATAAGAGAAAAAGGAAAAGACTCAATACAAAAACCATCACAATTTATAGTTCACAGCACACACTCACACTAAGAGTTAATACAGTTTAACAGACTTTGAAAGGCTTGATAATTACACTGAATTACAAGTACAATTGAACTGTTAAATGAATACTTCCCTAAAGCTACACAATGCATGCTATACTATTTGCAACAGGTTAGGGAGGAAAAAAGATCAAGCAATTCCTTACCTGCAGCTCCTTTGAGACTCTCTCTAAGTGGTTAGTTATCTTTTTAATCAGATCACTATACATCTGTTCGGAGTGCTGCTGGCATACACACTTATACACACAGCTGCAAAAAAACCACAACTACTTTAACAGTGAGGCACTTGCAGCAACTTAAAGCAACTATGCAAATTAACGGTAGCCAAAAGAAAATTAATTGAAACCTTAAAAAATTGACCCCCAATAGGTTTTTGCCTTTTGCCCTCAAGCAACCTTCAACTATATCCAAAATGTTTCTAAATCTAAGGTTATATTAACACTTGTAAAAATGTTGGCTATTGTGCACAACCAAATTGGGGGTTGGGAGGAGGGGCACTCGAGGGAATCTAAATCTGTGACTATCACTAAGAGATTTGATACTTTCTCCTTTCAAGAGTACCACAACAGCCCCTGTGATCAGTAAAGGATTTTAACCATTGTAATAGCAATCCTCTAAGTTACAAACTCTTGGAACACAGGATGATCTTAAAATATTTGTTTCCAAAGAAAAAATACACTTAAGTTCAAATAATTACAAATGCTAGGAATCACTGTTGCAAAATTAATTGTCCATTCCCCCTCAAAGACCACTTTAACCAACATGCAGCTTGTAAAGTTAGACTTGACAAATTAAATGTATAGCTGTTTATGAGAAGGCAATGTTTGGCACAGAAGAGGCTTTCAGTCATGTCCCACTCTTGGTGACCCCATTTGGGGTTTTCTTGGCAAAGATACTGGAGTGGTTTGCTATTTCTTTGTCAGAAATGAAGTTTACGGGGTTAAGTGACTTGCCCGGTGTCACACAGCTAGTAAACTTCTAAGGCAGGATTTGAATTCATGACTATTTATACATTAATAATTGTGTCTTTTTGTAGTTTTTCCGTCAGTTATTACAGCTGTTAGCCATACCTATTGTCCATGACCTTCGTTACCCCATCATTCTCATCTACTACTTCTCAACTGTAAAAAGTCAGGAAACCAGGCCATATGTAGCTTTAACAAGCATGGTTGGGAAGAGTCAACAGAACTAGAGCAAACTTTTCATAGGCATAAAAACACATAATCATATTTCCAAA
This sequence comes from Potorous gilbertii, assembly GCA_028658325.1. NCBI lineage: Eukaryota > Metazoa > Chordata > Mammalia > Diprotodontia > Potoroidae > Potorous > Potorous gilbertii. The sequence goes on from JAQQSK010007080.1 coordinate 13,455, forward strand.
ACTGAATGCATGACCGGTTACCCTTCCACTCATGCCTGGCCACTCCAATTTCCATAGTTTCCTATTAATTACAGAATTATTCTAAGCAAAGTTAAAAACTCAGAATTGTCTGCCCTTTCTCTTCTTAATACCCTACATAAAATCAGTTGGCAAATACTTTCAATTCAACCTCACCAAGCGTTATCCCAATTATTTCTTTCCTTTTACTTTAGCTAACTTCAATCTAATATAAGGTCTTATTTATTATCTTAGGAAAATGGAGTAAATTTTTCATTCCCTTTCCTCCCACCACTCACTTCTCTAATCCATCCTCCATTGCCTGACAAAGTAATCTGATCCCCTCAGTCCTCAGCTCAAAAGTCTTTGGGGAGTTTCCCATTGCCAATCAAAACAAAACTTCTCAGCTTGAAATTTAAAGCTCTCCATAACTTGAATCCAATCTATTTATAGTCTTATTTCATACTCTATCCCTTTATACAGTCTAGGCATCAAATTGGACTATGCACCATTCTCCAGTACATCTGTATGTGTGCTTCACCCTACGCCTGAAATGCCTCATTTTCAGTTGTTGAAATCCTTCCATCCCTGTAAAAACCTGCTCAGATGCACACTCCACCATGAAGTTTTCCCTGATCCCTCAACTATAAATGAGCCCCTCCACTTGCATTTCTTATGTTGTTCT
>JAQQSK010007081.1:0-14136 GCA_028658325.1 Potorous gilbertii
ATGGGGAGAAGTTAGAACTCAAAGTTTTAGGAACAATTGTTGAGTATTGTTCTTGCTACTAGGAAATAAGAAATACAGGTAAGGGGGAATAGAACGTTGTTATCTGGCCCTACAGGACAAAAGAGAAGATGGGGTAATGGAAGGGAGGGATCAAAGAAGAGAGGGCAGGTTGGTGATAGGGGAAATTAGAATACTCAGTGTACTGGGGTAGGGGAGGGGACAAATGGGGAGAAAATTTTGGAACCTAAAATCTTGTGAAAATGAATGTAAAAAGTTAAATAAATAAATATATAGTTAAAGAAAAAAAAAAAAGACCAAGAAGGAGGTCTCCAGCATGTTAGGTGGACTCTCTTTGAAGAATCAGTAGAAGGATATGAGAAGGGTAGGTTTTGAGCTAAATCACTGGATGGAGATCCCCTGAAGCATTGAAGTGCATATCTTGTAGCTCTTATAGTCTAACAGATGTTTTTAAGGTTTGACTTCTCCCATACCACACTTGACAGCTCTTAGGCTTTCAATTTTTTGACATATTTTCTTTTCATGTCAATTTTATCAATCTGAAGTATGTGAGGTGGGACATTAATGTTGTTTTAATTTGCATTTCTCTGATTTAAAGTATTTTAAAAAAAAAGTATTTTAAAAAAAATACACTGTTGATAAGCTTGAATTTCTCCCTCTAAAAACTGCCTATTCATATCCTTTAACCATTTGTCTTTTGAAGAATACCCTGTAGTATTATAAATTTGATCTAGTTCTCTATATTTCTTAGAATTGAGTTCTTTATCAGGGAAACTTGTGACAATATTTCCACCCCCCAGCCATTATCTGCTTCTCTTCTAATTTAAAGTGTATTAGGTTTATTTTTACAAAACTTAAAATATATTATAATAAAAATTGTCAAAAAAATTATCTCTGACCAGGTAAACTATTATTCTGATGAAAATTTTACTGTTCATTTCACTGAAACAGATAGCTATTAATTTTCTCCTAAACGGAACTCTTTTTCCTGGGCTAAGGAACCAGAAAAACTAAGACTAATTAAAACTAATTAAGTAGGATTCTATTTCCAGCTCTACCATTGCCTAGCTGGATGACTTTAAAGGAATCATTTTCCCTTGCAGAGTTTTAATTTCCTCTCCTGTAAAAAGAAACATGTTGGACAAAATAATATCTAAGATTTAATTCTATGATCCTATTAATCCGAGGTTCTAGACTGATTCTTTTCACCATTTATGTCAATACTCCTCTCCTGTAAAAAGAAACATGTTGGACAAAATAATATCTAAGATTTAATTCTATGATCCTATTAATCCGAGGTTCTAGACTGATTCTTTTCACCATTTATGTCAATACTCCATTTTTTCCCATGTGGCTACTTCTCTGTCTACATCTTTATGAAATGAGTGTTTCATTTGCTTTATATTGGACCTGAAATGCTTTTCTACTTTTTGGTTATAATTTTCTATGCTACACATACAATTTCTACTTTAAAAATAACAAGTTCCTATTAGATAAAATTTAAAAGAAAAATGATATATATGTGCCCTAAGGCACTCTACTAAGATTGGAGATTTAAAGACAGAAATGAAACACTGCTTGGTGCTAAGGGGACGTATATTGAATCTACTGGTGGAAATCTTCTAGGAGAACCAATTTATCCAAATGTGAAAGTCTATTCTTTTTAATATCTTGCTCTAAACTCAAGCCTTTTTATTCTGCAATGACAAGGAGGTAGCAATATATGTGGCTTAATTTGTTGTAGCTCTTGTTGATTTACTTTAGTATAATCTGACTTTTTATGACCCCATTTAGAGTTTTCTTGGCAAAGATATTGGTATGGTTTGACTTTTCTTTTTCCAGCTCATTTTACAGATGAGGACTTGAGGCAAACAGGTTTAAAGTGACTTGCCCAGGATCACACAGCTTGTGGGTGAGGCATGTCTGAAGCCTGATTTGAACTCATGAAGATGAGTCTTTCTAATTCCAAATCCAGTGTTCTTTCCCCTGACCTACCTAGCTGCTAATCACCTTAGAATTTTGTTATTTTATCAATTATACAAAATGTTTTGATAGCCAAGCATCTTGAGCCCTTTGTTCATATCACATGGCACACTGGTTGGAAGTATAATGTTTTAATGAAACATTATATAGGGGGAACTAATTTTTTTCTTCTTCGTATTAGAAGATGTTTTTCTTATGTCTCCAATGCTTATACTCATTGCATAGAAGTATACAGAAAAACAATCCATCAGTTGATTTAAAAACTGTACACTATTATGGATGCATCAATGAGGTGTTTGAGTAGCAGACATAGGTCACCTGTAAAAATGATTGCCACCAATTTGTTCCATTCTATTATATGCCATGTATGTAGACATAGCAGCGAATACATAGAGCCAAATAATTCAGTTCGTCTGAAGAAGAAAATAAATTGATTTGTGTAGATTTTGTTCCAACTTTGTGCTTGTGAAGGGTATAAACGCTTCCCTGGTCTTGTTCCTTGTGGTTTTGGCATCCTATTGTAAGATTTTGGAGAAGGGAATGAAACTACATTTGTAATGAAATCATACTATAGATATTCTCCTGGAATGCAGTTATATTTCCTGGCAATTTCATTTGCCAGTGCTTGGAGCACACACTTTTTCCAGTGAATAAGGGTGTGAATGTTTAGTGTTTGCTTTAGCCTTCACTGAAAATGTTTTTCATCCTTAAGAAAAATCTTAAAAATTTATTCTATCCAAGCTAAATATTTGTTTTAGAAAATATTTAAGCCTTCATCAGTCATCTTGTGTAGGTGGCAAAATATCTAAGATAACATATTGCTTGCAAACTTTCCAGATAGCGTTACAGAATAACACGGGATGTATACACCTGGGAATTTTTAAAAACAGATTTTCTTACTTTCAATTGTTATCTCCAAATTTAAAAAAAAGCAGACTATACGTTTAGTGTGACAGAAGTAAAAAATAATCAGAACAATATTACTTACACCTCATGAAGTTTTTATAGTGTCTATAGAATGAAACAGGACTTCCACAGGAGTTGAAGGAAGACATGAGGGAGGGAAGTAATGTTGGAACCTCCCTTTATATTTAAATGCATTCAAAGGAGGAATATACACACATATATGTTTATAACCACAAATGACAGAAATTTTAGAGCATGTGAAATTTGATGATATAATTTTTTTTAATTTGTTTTTTACACAGAGTTAATAGATTTATAAAATTAACAGAGCTCAGATCAGAGCAGAATATAGGAATTTTGTACTAATGGGGCCTTCATAAATAGTTTGTGGACATACAAAAATGTAGGAATAGAGAACTACTACTATGAAAGAACTGTGAATGGAAATAGTCCCATATTTGGAGTCTGAGAAGCTGAGTTCAAATCTTGACTCTGAATCAAACTGTTGGACAATGGGTTTCCCAGGTCTGTTTATGCCATTTTGAAATGAAGAGATTAGGACAAAGACTATGACCTTACAATCTATGTTCCCCTGTAAATCTTGAGCAGACTAGGCAACAGTGATTTCAATTAGTTATTCTATTATGTTGTCTGCCATGAGGCTAACAGCTCAAATGGCTTGTGAGAAATCTTTGAAGTCACTTCCAGCTTTTAAATTATGTCTGTTAGAACACTAGATGCTGTTTCTTCTTATTTTTCCCCCTGGTATGACAGAATATGGCCCCAGGCACTTCTCAGATGATACAGAATATGCCCTTGATGCTTCGGAAGAGAGAGAACAGCAGTGGAATAGTACTGAATTCTCACATCATTTCTGTGTGTCTTCTTGACTTCTCACACATAATTGGAAGGGAAGAAAACTTTCAGCTCTTTCCTGGGCATCACAAAGGTGGCAATGTCCCCCAGTGACCCAGTATAATGAAAGTTCTGTCAGTGAGAGTTTTAGATATCACTGAATTCCCTCTCTTCATTTTAGAGTTGAGGAAACTGAGTTCCTGTAAGGTAAAGTCAATGGAATAATGCAGAAATTTTTATTTTAATTTTATTTAATGAAAATAACTATTAAATTACTTGAATTTGATAAATGTGCACTTTATTAATTAAAGTCTACACAAATATCAAGATGAAAAATTTAACAAGATCCTTCCTTAAAAATGCATGCCACTTTTTTTACCCCCAAGAAAATTACAGAGAGGTCACATAAGGGTGCCCCTATGAACATGATTATGAAACATTTACTGTCTCCATGTTTGCAAAGTGCCAGCCTTATATTCTTAGCAACACTTCTTCTATGCACAAGAATCCAAGGAACTCAAAGTATGATGCAAATATTAATTAAATGTAGGTATGAAAAGCACTTAGGCTAGCATAACATTAGGAAGATAAATATTATCCTCACTTGCCCCAGACATCAAATAAGGTAGAGAGGATTGCTCAAACCTTCACAGCAGGTCTAGGGACAAATGGTTTAGAGATTCCCTTGTCTAACTTAGACCATATAAATTCCTGGTTTTCCTCAAAGTCTTATTTATAAGCTCTGAAAATGTTTCATGTGAGAACTGTATAAAGTACTAGTAAATCCATTGAAAAGTTATTTAGAGATATGCTGTCAAGGAACCATCAAGCCTTCAGGTCAAGTCTGGGTTAAATTCAACTTTAATGTGAACCCGTCTATCTTTAACTGAACGTAGTTAAAGGTACAATGAAAAAATAAAAACTAAGGATAGCTTAAAGTATTTTGAACACACAAATGTTGATGGTATTCTTTTATTTTGACATGGAGAAATCCTTAAGGTTTTTGTTTTTTAAATTCAATTTCATTTTTTTAATTGTTGAGCATTCAATCTCCCATTCCCTACTGGAGGGTAGGAGGAAAAAAAAAAGAAAAAGACTAAACACAACTTTAAGGTTCTTGAAGGTTTTCTCAGTGAAAATTAAATTCTCTTAGTTTCTACAAAGTTATAAAGTTTTGAAGCTAGTGACCTGTCTGTCTGTTTTCTAAGTTAACCTATCTTAGCTTAGAAAAGCTCATGTCCCCAGAAATGGACAGTAGAAGGTGAAGAATTCTTGTGTCTACAAAAAAATATATGGTTTCTACTAAAGACAGGGTGAAATCTGCTTTGATGAAAGGAATACAGTACTCACTATGATCAATATCTTTTTCAAAGTGTTAAAATATGTAAACATAAGATTTGTAAATTTCCTTGAAAGAAGACAGTATCAATTGAATTCAATTCAATTCAACAAACCTTCTGTAGGTGCCACTTACCTTCAAGGAACTCTGCCAGGATGCTGGCTGAACAGAGGTTAAATGACAACAGCAACAATAAAAAATAAAACCCCACAAAAGAGATCTGGAATTAAAGGAAATTAAAATCAGGGAGAGGGGTAGCTAGGTGGCACAATGGATAGAATGTCAGAACTGGAACCAGAGTTCGTATCTGGTTTCATTGACTAGCTAGCTGTGTGAAACCGGGAAAGTCACTTAGCCCTCTTTGCCTCAGTTTCCTTATCTGTAAAATGAACTGAAGAAGGAAATGGCAAACTCTTAAATGTCTTCATCAAGAAAACTTCTAATGGAGTCACAGTCAGATGTGACTGAACAACAAAAACCTAGGCAAATAATTATATTACAAGTCAGAATGCATTCTAACGCGATCTTCTAGAACCATTTCTAGCAAATCACATATATATTAAACATTACCATAAACAAAGCCACAAACTCAATATTATGAGAGATACAAAGGCATGGATCTGTGTATGGTTTTATAAATAATAATATATTTAATAAATATTAAATAATATATTTAAAAAACCTACAATTTAGGTTGGAGCCAAGGAAATATGCAAATTGATTTGGTAGCTCAATAATGTGGAAAATAAACATATGAAAAGATAAATAATAACGCAAAGTAAAATAAAGAAAATACAAAAATAGTGAAAACACTAAATACCTTAATCAATTGCTAAATACATGATGTAAAATATTGTAAAAAATCCTTTGCATTTTGAAATTCTACCCTGGGTTCTAGCATTTTTAACAGTAATTATTCATGATATTTTAAGTTGTGATAGTAAGTATGAAATTTACACAATTAGATAGGGCTTTTATTGAGGATTCAAATTAGATAATATATGTAAAGTGTTTTGTGATAAAATCTCATATGAACATCTGCTGTTATTTTTGCTGTTGCTGTTGTTAGTGTTCTAATAATCTAATGAATATGTGATCTAATCAGAAAGACTTGCCCATATATTTTTGTCTATTTATTCTATGTGATTCACTACCATGTTCCTTCAGAAATTCACCATGTGTTGGGTGATATCTATATCCTCTTGAAATTGTTTGCTTAGCAAGAGAGCACAAAAGTATTTTTTGATTAGCCTATGCTTTTGCTAAAAACCTGTCCATGTTTTCCTCCATCATGCATTTTATTAACAATATTTTTATAGAACTTTTGCACTTTTTCTTAATCTACTGTATCCTATTCATACAGATAATATAACTTTTCACTGTCCTTTGATTGCCCTCAATTAAATTATTTAGACACAAGTAAAGTATTCCATGATTTTTAATCATATTTGATTTATCAGAATATTGGGTGCTATAAAGATGGCACTTTTTTTCCAAGGAGAAATTTGTGGTGACTGAAAAGCAATGCAGTATCTAATAGACAATTTATACCTCTCTCTCCTTTCCATTCAGTTATGAACAAGTTGCCTCTAATTTCTAAGATATTTACAAGATATATGGTAGTAGAAGATTTCTATATGTTACCATACAATTTCACTGATGAGTGCCCTGATAATAGTTATAAAAGCATAATAATTTTTTTTGTCTTAAAAGTATATTCAGACTGTGATGGTATAAATAGTAGCCATTCTTCATTTGTTTGCCTTTTCCCATGTACAGGATTAACATACTTTTGAGGCATGACATATATATTTACATATGTATGTGTGTATATATGTATCCTTTAGAGTACTTTACAGCATTCCAAGACGTAATGCAATTAACACAATGTCACCAGCAAACTACATCTGAAACACCTCAACAGGGAATCCTTTTTCCATCTGGCCTTTGTGTTGGATGTTCTCTATAACAATGTTGAATACCTTCACTGAGTATACCTATCTTTGATTTATTCAATGTTTGATACACATAATCAGAGAGTCGCTGAATAAATTTGTTTTTGTTTTATCTTTTAGGGAACATTGTTTAGTTGCAACATATATGTTGGGGATACCTTGTTGGAGAAACAGTTTTAAGGTCCTATCAAATAAATGCAATTTTTCTAGTCAAGAAGAGATAGTAACAGTGAGATCCTGTATTCTCTCTATTTCCAACAGTTGCATAAATTTAATCTGTGATTTGTAATAAAATATAATTTTTGAAAGTTTTTCTGTTCTCTTTCATCAAGAATGTCTAAATGATTCTATATTTTTTAAATAAATGGGAAAGCAGTTATATGTGCCAGTTAGTTTCTGGCATTTTCCTTGTTGCATTTTTTATCATAATGAAATCTGATTTTGTTTTTACATCTTTGGTATCTTGCTCTCTTTTAGAAGCCTTAATATTTGCTCTCTTAAAACCCACTGAATTTTGTTGCAGCCAATATGGATTTCCTCTGTGAACACTGGATTTATTCTAACTGCCTTTCCCATCCTTATTTTCCTCAGTGCCATTTCTATTACTTTAGGCTGAATATATATAGGACTGTGAAGCCAAAGTCCAAATGTGGCAGCTCCTTTTTCCCTGATGGTGCAAAGAGTTCAAGATAAAATGTCTAGAGAAATTTACTATTTTTATCTCTTTTCCTTCTTTTATTTCCCATTCCCCGAGGTTGATTTTTGTTTCCACTGGTTTCTCACTAAATTTAAACTCATTCCTTTCCTTCCTTTAGTATTTCTTGCTATTTTGTGATGTGATACTTTTTTATAATACCTACAATCTTCCCCCACAAGTTTATAAAATATAATAAATATACAATATAAATATATTACAATAAATAACAAAAATATATAATACAATTATAAAATACAAAGTATAAAATGAATGTTTTTATTCTTAAGTGATATTGTCCCACAACTCCATATTCATCTACTTAGCCCTGAGCTCAAATGTGTATAGACATACCTGGTTAACAGTGATTGACTTCCATTGTTAAAATTCTGCATGGAGTATCATTGGTAATGATAATGTCTGTTCTTCTACTCATTTCCTATTTTTCAGCATCAATAACTTAAAAAGGTAAGCACTGAATTGTTTTAAGTGCCGTATTTTTTTTATTCTACATATTCTACTTAAGTAGCTAAATGGCACAAGGAATACAGCACCACACCTGGAGGTAAGAAGACCTGAGTTTAAATACCACTTAAAACATTTAATGAGTTATATGACCCTGGGGAATCACTTAGCCTCTGTTTGTCTCAGTTTTCCCTGTTGTAAAATTGAGATCACAATGACACCTCGCTCCCAGGATTATCGTGTAGCTCAGATGAGGCAATTGCAATGTATTTAGCATCGTGCCTGGAACATAGTAAGCACCATGTAAATACAAGTTATTCTTATAGTTATAACAACTTCATGGACAAATTGTGCATACTAGCTGATTTGAGAATGATTTCTATGTCAGTTGTGAGACAATTTCTCTCCATTAAAATATAATCAATTTCAATTTTTTGTTGTTCAATATGCCCATCATATTCAGGACCTCACAATTCTTTTCTCCAAGTTGTTTTGGAATAAGGCTTCTGTATGTTCCAAAAAATTTTGTCATATCTAATTTTTATTCCTTAACTGTATTTCCAATCTATATTTTGCCATCCTTATCTATGCCTATCTCTTCATCAAAATTACTGAATATTAAAGTATACATGTTGCTTTAATTTGCTGGATATTATCACTTTTTTTCTGTAGAATATCTCTACTTCCTAAACATTTATAACCAATATTGGCATATAAACTGTGATTATGTTCATGGTGGTCTTTGGAAATTCCTTATGAATGCTGGAGTACATGGAACCAAATGTTCCATATATGATGATTAGATTTTCCTTTGGATATACAAAAACCATCTATGCCAGCTCCTTTATTTGCCTTTCCAAAGAGAACCTTTGTACCATCCTTGTATTTTGCTCCAATTTCCTTTGGTCTTCTGGTTTCATTTATAACAAATTTGTCAAGATTGGTTTGATTTAGTTCTTCCAGTTGTAAGTCTATTCAGTGATCATTAAAACAAAGTTTTGACATTTGAAATAACAACAATTGTGTAAAGAGCACAACTTGTTTAAAAATATATGATTTTTAACACTCTATTTTCCTTCTCCTTCATCACGACAGAAGTCGAAGAGATCTACTTATATATTTCCTTGTTTCATGGGCTGCCACAACCAGACTTTTTCACCAGGAGTGTGGATTGCAGGCTTTGAGTCTCCCAATACTTAGCTTGGTACATCCAAGGAAATCATGGCTAGTTTGTAATCTATTGGCAGTACTTTGATGAATTTCCAGCAGTATAAAATCTGCCAGAATTTACAACCTTTTGGTACAATCTTTAAGAATTTTATGCCATGATGAGGCATTAAGTTTGGGATTTGTGAAGGATTGTCATTGCTGTTGTTGCTGCTGCTGTTTTCATTGATGTCATTGTTTCAACTCTTTGGCAAAGTGGCTTATTTTCCTTCTTGGCCTTTTTTTATGCTGGAAAGAACTGGAAATGTAGGGTTAGGATGATTTCCACATGATTAATGAAAACTGAATGGCCTGAGGTGGTTCTAACTTCTCAATAATGGTTGAACTTTTGAAAAGAGAATGATTCTACTTGACAAGAGATGCCAGATACCATAGGAGCCAAAGATATAAGAGGCAACCAAGAAAATTAAGAACTAAAGTAACAGATATGTAGGCTGCTTGTTTCAGTGACAGTGAGAGTCAGAGTCATAAAGTGGGTGAGAAGTTGGAAATTTCAGATTCTAATGAAAGTGATTATGCCTAAAGTCATGACAAATTGTAATTCTGTACTTTTAAATTTTTATCTAAGTAAAGTCTATTAAAATTTTATTTTGGTAAATAATTCTTTTGGGGTCATATGGAAGTGGGAAAGTCATGAGGAGTCTATGGTAGAAAGCCAAGATGATAGCATAGAAGCAGCATTCAGTTGAACTTTCCCCAAATTCCTGTCCAAACAACTTTAAAATTTTGCCTCAAATGAAACTCTGGAATGGTAGAGCCAATAAAACTTTAAGATGAGATATTTTTTCAGCCCCAGATAACTTAGAAGGTCCAAAGCAGAGATCTGTGAAATGAGGTGGAAGCTTACTCAGGGCCCATGTGGATGTGAAATCAATGGTGAAACCATGTGGTGAAGAAGCAGAAGCAGCTTTGCGAACTTGCAACTCAGAGACAGAAAGGGGACTTCACTAGTCAGAAAGATATTACAACCACTGTATAGTACTGGACAGATGACTGGAAGCTGTTTAGAAAATTTATTACCTTTAACCACCTCTGGTTTACAGTTTAAGAATAGAAAGGAACACTTCCAGTAAAGAGAATGTAGGATCCCTGAAGAGCAATGATCACTTCTGTTACCAAGGGAAGGGGACCTGCGAGGGACAATATTACTTCAGCTCCCAAGGGAGCAGGGAACCTGAAGAACACTATTGATTGAAATCCCAAGAGACTAGAGCTTTTCCTGGGTAAGAACCAGAGCCAAGACTGTGAGAGCAGTGACCACATGTTTCCCTGGATCACAACAAATTAAAAGCACCAAACAAAATTCTACACTGGATACAGAGCCCAACTTAACATAAATTCAAAGCCAAGAAATAGGATGGAAAAATGAGCAAACAACAACGATGACAACAAAAGAACTTCATCATAAGATGCTATTATGGTAACAGGGAAGATCAAAACAGAATCTCAAAAGAAGACAATGAAGCCAAACAGCTCCAAACAGATCCTCAAAGAAAATTTTGAATTAAACGCAAGCCCAACGAGAATTCCTGGAAGAGCAAAAAGGGGATTTTCAAAATCAAATAAAAGTGGAGTAGAGGAAAATTTAATAAAGAATTGATAATGGGAGAAGAAAATTATGAAGGGACAATTAACAGCTTGGTAAAAGAGACACAAAAATACTGAAGAAAATAACATCTTAGAAAAAACAAGATTAGCCAAACAGAAAGGAGGTCCAAAAAGTCACTTAAGAAAATAACTCCTTAAAAAAAAATATTTGCCAAATTGAAAAAGTTACAAAATCTCACTGAAGAAAATAATTCCTTAAAAGTTAGGATTTGACAAATGGAAGCTAATGACACCATGAGACATCAAGAAACAATAAAACAAAATCAACAGAATTTTAAAAATCAAATGAAATGCAAGGTAGCTTATTGGGGAAAAAAAAACCAGCTGCCCTGGAAAATAGAACAAGGACAAAATTTAATAATTATTAAGACTACTTGAAAGCCATAAACAAAAAAGAAACAGAGCCTGCATATCCTTTTTCTTTCTTTCTTTATTTTAAGTTTTCAACATTCATTTCCACAAAATTTTGACTTCCAAATTTTTTCCCCATCTCCACCCTCCCCCACCCCAAAACTTGCATTCTGATTGCCCCTTTCACAAATGTGCCCTCCCTTCTAACATCCTTCCCTTCCCTTATCCCCATCTTCTCTCTTGTCCTGTAGGGCAAAATAAATCTCTATACTTCATTACCTATATTTCTTATTTCCCAGTTGTACACAAAAATAATTGACAACATTTGCTTCTAAAATTTTGAGTTCCAACTTCTCTTCCTTCCTCCCTCCCCACCTACCCCACTGAGAAGGCAAGCAATTCAAGATAGGCTATATATGTGTAGTTTTGAAAATGACTTCCATAATAGTCAAGTAGTGTAAGACTAACTATATTTCCCTCCATCCTATCCTGCCTCTCATTTCTTCTATTCTCTCTTTTGACCTTGTCCCTCCCCAAGACTGTTTATTTCTAATTGCTCTCTCCTCCCATTTGCCCTTCCTTCCATCATCCCCCACCCCCTGCTTCTCTCCTTGTCCCCTACTTCCCTGTAGTGTAAAATAGACACCAAATTGAGTATGCCTGTCATTCCTTCTTTGAGCCAAATGTGATGAGAGTAAGCTTCACTTTTTTCCTCTCACCTATCCCCTTTTTCCCCTCCCTTGGAAAAGCCTTTTCTTGTATCTTCTATGAGAGATAATTTGCCCCATTCCATTTCTTCCTTTCTCCCCCCAATATATTCGTCTCTCATCCCTAAATTTTATTTTTTAGATTTCATCCCTTCCTATGCAATTCCCCTGTGTTCTCTGTCTCTCTCTGTAAATTCTCACTTCCTTCAGAATGGTACAATCAAGGGAGAGGAGTTTACTCCCTGACCTGGCTTAGGGCTGTGATTCAAATAAGTTGTTGAATTCCCCCAGGGGCTTTAAGCTAAGTGCTCCAACAATGGAAGCTGGCTGCTGCCTGTGGCGACTGCCACAGTAGCTGCTGCTGCTGCTGCCTCTGCCACCATAGCCTAGGGCCTGGGTTAAGGGAGGACCCTGCTCCTTTCTCACCAAGTTGGAAAAGCCCTCTCACTGACCTTTGAAGGTGCTATGGGTTGATGGGTCTGAGAACCACTGCTGCTGCTGCTGCTGCTGCTGGGAATTCCTCCCTTGAGGCCTGCTCAAGTCTTCCTCCTCCTAGTGCCATGCAGCTGAGGCTGGGCTGTGCTTCACTTCACATCCAGTGCAACAGACCTTTCTTGTCACTCTTCCAGGTCACCCTGGGCCTGATTTCTTCTCCACTCCATTATTCTGTGACTTCTGCTGCTCTAGAAATTGTTGAGAATGTTTCTTTACATGGATTTTATGGGATGTTGGGGAAGAGTTAGTGTATGTGGGTCTTTCTACTGTGCCATATTGACACCCTACACATAATATTTCAAGAAATTATCAGGGAAATCTATCCTGATATCCTAGAACCAGAGGGTAAAAAAGACATTGAAGAATTCAGCAATAATCACTTGAAAGAGATCCCCAAATAAAAACTCCAAGAAATATGATAGTACTCAGTTTCAATACTGAAGCAGCCAGAAAGCAACCATTAAAATATCATGAAACATAGAAGATTTAACAGCTACCATGTTAAAGAAATGGAGGACTTAGCATATGATAATACAGAAAGCAAAAGAGCTAGAATTGCTACCAAGAATAGTCTTCCCCAAAACTTGAGTATAATCCTCCAAGGTTAAAAAAAAAATGTGTTCAGTGAAATAGAAGACTTTTAAGCATTTTTGATGAAAAGACCAGAATTGAATAGAACAATTTATTTTCAAATATAAGCCTCTTCAAAGAAAAATCATAAGGAACTCATTAAGTTAAAATATTTTACATTTCTCTTTGGAAATTTGAAACATCTAACTTCTAAGAACTTAATCGTTATTAGGGCAGTTAGAAGCTTTCTGTGTAGAAGCAGGATACAGGAGTAAGACTTTTATGTTGAGAAGATGTAAAAAAAAAGATGTACAAGATAGAGGGTAAAGGAGTGGTAGAAAGGAGAAAATTATCTCACATAAAAGAGGGCTGTAAAAAACAGCTTTTAGGGTAGAGGGGGAAATGAGCAGGGGGAAGCAATGTTGGGACCTCCACTTTTATCTGAGATGGTTCAAAGGGGGAATATATACACATATATGCATATGCATACACACACACACACACACACACACACACACACACACACACATATATATACCAATCAGAAAGTAGGAGGTGAAACTGATAAGAGAAATAGAAGGGATAGATTAATAGGGGGATACAGAAAAAGGAAGACACTAATCAGAAGGAAATTTTACAGGGAAAAGATAAAGAGAGAGAGAGAAGGATAAACAGAAGAAAATAGGATTGAGGGAAATGCACAGTTAGCTATGATAACTATGAATGTAAATAGGATGAACTAAGAATAGATCTAGAATCCAACAATATGTTGTGAAGAACCACACTTGAGAGAAAAGACACAAAGAATGAAAATAAGAGGCTAGAGTAGAATCTGTCAAGACAATATAATAATATCAGTACAAATAGAATAGTGTCCAAATTCTTTTTTTTTAAATAAATTTATTTAACTTTTTACATTCATTTTCACAAGATTTTGGGTTCCAAAATTTTCTCCCCATTTGT
>JAQQSK010007082.1:0-14135 GCA_028658325.1 Potorous gilbertii
CTCCCCATGCCCACCACAGGAAAGCATGCATACCATCCACCCCTTCCTCCAGTCTGTCCTCCCTTCTATCACCCACCCTTAGTCCATCCCCCTTCTCCTCTATTTTCTTGTAGGGAAAAATAGAATTTTTATACTCCATTGCCTATATAGCTTAATAACCAGTTACATACTAAAACAATTTTTAAAATTCATTCTCAAACCTTTGAGTTCTATATTTTCTCCATATCTCCCCACTCACCCTCATTGAGAAAACAAGCAATTCAATATAGGTCATATATGTGTAACAATGCAAAGCAATTCCATAATACTCATGTTGTAAAAGACTGACCACATTTCCCTCTGTCCTATCCTGCCATTCCTTTATTCCTTTCTCTCCCATTATCTGTCATCCCACAACAGTGTTTGCTTCTGATTATCCCTTTTCCCCAATTTGCTGGCCCTTCTATTATCTTCCCTCTCCTATCCCCTTCCCCCATGCCTTTCTGCAGGGTAAAATAGATTTCCACATCCAGTTGAGTGTGTATTATTCCTTCCTTAAGCCAAATTCCATGGAAGTAAGGCTCAATCATTTCCTTTCATCTCCCCTCTCTCCCCCTCCATAGTAGAAGCTCTTTCTTCCCTCTTATATGTGAGATGATTTGCGACATTCTACCTTTCCCTTTTTCTTATTCCTAGTACATTTAATTCAGTAGTAAATTTTATTTTTGAGATGTTCTCACTTCATGTTCAGTTCACCCTCTGTCCTCTGTCTATGTACATGTGCATATGTGCATATAAACTTACCAACACATTTAAAATACATACATACCCATACACACTTACATATATATATATATATATATATATATATATATATATATATATATATATATATATTCCCTTTAACTACTGTAATACTAAAAAGCATTTCATGAGTTACAAATAACATCTTGCCATGTAGGAATGTAAATACTTGAACAGAAATGAGTTCTTTAAGTCTTCCCTTTCGTGTTTACCTTTTCATGTTTCTCTTGATTCTTGTATTTGAAAGTCAGCTTTTCTATTCATCTCTGGTCTTTTCAACAAGAATGCCTGGAAGTCCTCTACTTCTCTGAAATTCCATTTTTTTCCCTGAAGTATTATACTCAGTTTTGCTGGATAAGTGATTCTTGGTTTTAATTCCATCCCCTTTGGCCTCTGAAATATCATACATCAAGCCCTTCTGTCCTTTAGTGTAGAAGCTGCTAAATCCTGTGTTATTCTGATTGTATTTTCAAATTACTTGAATTGTTACTATCTGTCTGCTTATAATACTTTCTCCTTGACTTGATAACTCTGAAATTTGGTTACAATATTCCCTAAGAGTTTTCCTTTTGGAATCTCTTTCAGGAGGTGATTGGTGAATTCTTTCGATTTCTATATTGCCCTCTGGTTCTAGAATATCAGGGGAGTTTTCCTTGATAATTCCTTGGAAGATAAAATCTTATCTCTTTTTTTGATCATGGATTTCAGATAGATCATTAATTTTTAAATTATCTCTTCTAGTTCTGCTTTCCAGGTCAGTTGTTTTTCCAATGAGATATTTCATATTGTTTTCTTTCATTCTCTTAGTTTTATTTTATAATTTCTTGGTTTCTCATAAATTAATTAGCTTCCGTCTACTCCATTCTAATTTTTAAATAACTATTTTCTTCAGTGAACCTTTGAATCTCCTTTTCCAGTTGGATAATTATGTTTTTTAAACTATTCTTCTCTTCATTGGCTTTTTGCACCTCTTTTGCCACTAGGGTTAATCTATTTTCAAAGGTGTTATTTTCTTCAGAATTTTTTGTGTCTCCTTTTGCAAGCTGTTGACTTGATTTTCATGATTGTTCTTGCATCACTCTCATTTCTCTTCCCAATTTGTCTTCCACTTCTGTTACTTAATTTTCAAAATCCTTTTTGATCTCTTCCATGGCCTAAGAGAATTTCACATTTTTTTTGGAAGTTTTGAATGTAGAAGGCTTGACTTTTATGTCATCCTCTGTTGATATGATTTGTTCTCCTCCAAAATAATGGAAGAAAATACCTTTTCACTAAGAATGTAACCTTCTATAAACTTACCTTTTTCCCTTTTTGGGACATTTCCCTTGCCATTAACTTGACCTTGGAGTCCTTTGTCAAGTGGAGGATATGCTCTAGGGACCTGTGGGTTCTCAGTTCTTCCAGGGTGGCACAATCAAGATAAAGAGTTTTCTCCTTGCCTGGCCTGTGTTCTGGTCTGGGAGCAACTTAAAGCATTCTTTTCTGCCCAGGATCTGTGAGTAGGATTCCTTCTCCAGAGCCTCCACCAGCTTCACCATGCCAGTGCTCCTCCTTACCCCAGGATCACCACTCAGGAATGAGGGCCACATCATCTGCTTGATTCCTCCATGGTGTTTAGGCAGAGGGCTCCATAAGTGGAAATTGCTGCCACATTGGCTGCTGCCACCCTGGGGCTGGGGCTGGGAGGAGATTGAACACTCCTCTCACCCAGGTGAAAGAGCTTTCTCACTGACCTTTCAAGCTGTCTTTGGTGTTTGTGGGTTGAGAAATCTGGGAATTGAATTTGCTACCCATGATTCTGTGCCCTGAGGACTGCTCCAGTCCTGTCCTTGCCGCATGATGCAGGAAGGGCCGTGTTCCACTCCCAGCTCAGTGTAATGGACCTTTCTTGTAGGCCTTCCAGGTTGCCTTGGGCTGGAAATCTCTTTCGCTCTGTTGTTTTGTGACTTTTCCTGCTCTAGAATTTGTGTAGAGTCATTTTTAAAGGTATTTTATGGTCTATACAGGGAGAGTTACAGGAGGTCCATCTTTGTACTTCACCATCATTGCTCTACTTCCTAGAACATTCATTAATATTACTAAAGCTTGATTTGGCGAATTCATATCCCTTGACTATTGATCAATTGGGAAATGGCTCTTATTTTTATAAATTTGACTAAGTTCCCAATGTATTTGCAATAGAAATTATTTATCAGAGAAACTTGCTGTAGAAATTTTGACATTACTTCATTGTCTGTGACACCTTTTAATAAACTCGTAGTTTCCCTGATTAACTCTTGTAATTGGGTTGTATCTGCTTTGTCTGAGATCATGATTTGTCCATTTGCCTTTTTTACTTCAGTTCAAGCATAATAGATTCTGCTCCAGTTCCTTGTTTTAGCTCTGTGAATGTATCTTTGTGTCAGCTGTGTTTCTTGTAAACAGCATATTGTTGGATTCAGGTTTCAAATCCATCCTGCTACCTACTTCTGTTTCATGGGTGAGCTCATCCCTTTCAAATTTACAGTTCTTATTACTAACTGAATATTTCCTTTCATCCAATTCTCTTCTATTATTTTTCTTTTGGGTAATATAGATTTCTATATAGAACTGAGTGTATATATGTATTCTTCCCTCTTTGAACTAATTCTGATGGCAGTGCAGTTCAAGCATTGCCCACCAGCTCTCCCCATTTCTCACTTCATTTTAAAAATTCTACTTTGTATGCCTCTTTTATGTAAGAATATTTTTCCCATTCTGTCTCTCCCTTCCCCCCTTCCAGTGCTTGCCAATTTCTCACTCCAATTTTTTCTGATATCACTCCAACGCAATCAACCTACTTTCATGGTCTTTATCTGTGTAGACCGACCACTTCTATTTGCCTTTATAATGACAAAGATCTTAAGTTAGATGTTTACATGTAGTAATGTAATTAATTTAACCTTATTGAATGCCTTGTGATTTCTCTTTTCCTGTTTATGATTTTCTGATTCTCTAGAGTAATGTGTTTAAGAATACTGAAATTTTTTACTATTTTATCAAGTGTCCATTTCTTCGTGAATGATTATACTCAGTTTTTCTATGAACTTTATTTTTCATTGTAATCCTACTTCTTTGCCTTCCCAGGTATCATATTCCATGCTCTATGCTCCTTCAACATGAAAGTCACTATCTCTTCTGTGATCCTGACTCTGGCTTCACGATTTGAATTGTTTCTTTGTAGCTGCTTGTCGTATTTTCTCTTTTACCTGGGAGCTCATTTTGTTATCTCTTTCAGGAGTTAATCAATATTTTTTTTCTATTTCTACTTTACCTTCAGGATTTAATATATCAAGGTACTTTCTTGGATAATTTCTTTAAATTATACCTAGGCTCTTTCTTTGATCAGGGATTTCAATAAGCTTTATATTATCTCTCCATTTATTTTCCAATTCAATTGGTTTTCCAATGAGCTTTTCATATATTCTTCTATTTTTTCATTCTTTTCATTTTGTTTTAATACAGGAAGTCCACCACCCTCCACTGAAACGTGCTGTGGATGGAAGGGACAGTGTTGGCAAGCAGCATCACGTTCTGGAGCCCTATCTACAACAGTACTGAACATCATGGAGATTATTGAGTATAAAATCAAAGGTTGGGGTGGGTGGCTGTTGAGGTGGAAGGGATAAGGCAGAAAAAGAGAAATAACTCACTGGTGGTAATTGTTCATTTGTGTCAGCTGCAACCAACCTTTCTGCCAATACTTCCATGCCCTATCATCCCTGCTGGAGGGAGCTCTGAAGCCCTGTTCCATTCTGACCCTTATGCCTGCTTTCCTCTCCCTTCTTTATGGCATTGAGAGGTAAGGCAGTCCCCTCCAGAAACCCATTTCTCCAGAACAGGCTCCATGATGTGTTCTAGGGAGTCCTGGCCCTTGTCTTTTGCCCTGACACTGGCACCCTCAGTGTCTCTGGCTTTTTCATCCACCCCAAAGACAATCATTTCTGTGGACATTGTCATCCCCAGTTAGAGTGAGAGATCCTTGGGAGCACCGATTCTCTTTCCCTACTTTTAGCATGGTTCATGGTATATAGAAAGTAAACATTTTACCAATGCTTGTTATTTCCTTCATTCATTTACTTTTCAATAAAACTACTTGGGTTTTGAGCCTTCTGAGCCTGTGTGGTTGTAACAAAAGCTGATATTTCTGGTGGAAGTGAGAGTGGATTGTCAAGTGCTGAAGTTCCCATATTATCTGGAGGGGTGAGGTTGTAGGGCAGAGATCAGGGACATGAGAGATATTTGTAAGTGAGGTGAGACTACAGCAAATAAATGGTGTGAAAGTTCAATAATTTGGAAGCATAGGTGTAAGGGAACTGGAATTGAGGAATCCTAGCCACCAAGTTAAAATGAACGTCCCAGGAGGATTTTGGTAATGGGAGAATCGCTAAGAATTGCAAAGATATATTCCACTTGCAGAGCTCAGGGGCAAATGGATAATGCATGGGAGAGAAAAAACCAGGAAGAAAAGGAATTTCCAGATCAAAACTGTAAGCATGATAGAGTGTAGAGATATAGTATATCCTAAGCATTGTGAGAAGGGGCATGAAAGTTGTCCAATGTGGGCCCCTCAACAAAAGGGAGGCCCCTGAGGGAATCATTCATTGGCAGAAAGGAACTATAATGTTGAATGGATGTTGCAGGATGAGAAGTGGACAGAGGAGCATGGATGCTCCATGTGAAGGAGGACCTATCCTCTAATGCATTTTCCATGGTAGGGCTGAATTTGAATTATGTCATTGATTTCAGGAAAGTCAGAAGCAGTTCCTGGAATGAAAAGCACATGGTTAGCCTGAGCTCGTCAAAATGGAGTACAAGAAGGAGGCTCACATTTGGAAAAAGTGGCTTTGATTGTGAGGTAGGAGTGTCTGGGTGGGGGACATTCAGGTCTAGGTACCTGCAGGAATGCAAGGATATTTCAAGAGGAGGGGGCCCTATGCAGAATGAGACTGCAGTTGAGGTATTGACATGCAATAAATCAGTCATTCAATGAACATTTTTAAAACAACTGCTATATGCCAGTAATGAGGCTAAACACTGGGGATACAGAGGAAAGTCAAAAGACAGTCCTTGGCCTCAATGAGCCTCATCAATCTAACTGGGGAAGAGTACGCAAAAAAAAGCAGGGGAAAAGCAGGGAGGAGTCAGGGGGGGAAGAGAAAAAAATAAAAGGGAAGGGAGGGAGAGTATCTAGTGTGGTAGTATAATATAGTTCTTCAGCCAGTGAGGAATATGTGAAGTAGATGTCTCAAACATTAGATCTGGATGAAGATCATCAATACCCACCCTAGACTCTCTCCAATTAGAGGAGGGAGGGGCCCAACTGGCAGAAGTACTGAAGAGCTGGGAGTTGCAGAACTGATTTGATCTTGCTAGAAGATGAGCCCCTGGAGACAATGGTAAGTTACAGATGATTGGAGTTTTTTATCACAGCAGATCAAGGGAGGAGTTTTAAAACATTTCACGTATTTGTTTAGATATTCTTTAGGAAATATGGGGTGAATTTTTCCTACAACTACTTTACTGAATATATGAAAACCTTATCTGTAATAAAATGATTTAATAATAATTTTTTTAAAAAATTCATTGAGGTAATTAAGAAACACATGTATTATCTTAGGCTCACAGCATTGCTTCATCTACAAAATGTTCCTAAGTTTCATACTTAATAGAGGAGACAGGTAAGATCTTGACTTCAAAATCTCCTAGAGAAAATCTTAGGAGAAGTTCAGGCTTGATTCAATGTTGTGTCTTGTTTAATGTGTCTGTCTGTTTGGAAGTAAATTTGGGAATTTATTTCTTTTCTTATATTTAGTTTTTTCAGATAGAAAGGGATCTTATATTATTGGGAACATCTTTAGGGAAATGGAAAATATGTCCCTGTTTTTTCTTCTCCTATCCATGCTTTGAGCTAACCCATAGGCCAACAGAACCCTTCTGCACTCCAAGTTGGCCCTTTGCACAGCTGAAAATTCCTATCTCTATTCTGTTGATAACCTGCGTCTTCCTTCCCCACAATGAAAGCCCAATTACCACCCACCCCACTTCCACCAAGCATTGTTGATCCCAGCCTCTTCAAGGCTTGGCTCCTTTGACAGAAGGTTTGCTCTTGCTACGCTTTCTGTCATGCCTGAGACACTTCTATTCCCTCAACAGGCTGGGAAATCCTCTGAGGGCAGGAAAAAGAGACCTTTCAGATGTTATCACCTGCAAGGATCAGGAATATGTTCAAGTAGGGCTGTGGGTGAAGCAGGTGTGGGTCATCACTGTTATTTCACAAATGGAAGAAACCCATTCTGTGAAGGCATACGTTTGGCTGAGTCACTTTGTTAAGTGTGAATCCCAGGCGGGCACAAAGCTGGGGATAAGGTGTGTGGGTGGGTGGCTTGCTTTGTCTTTCGTTTAACCCCACAGTTATAACTGAAGACTCCCAGAACTCCTGTCTCTGTAGGGAACCTGCCCCTCAGCTTCTGGGTTCTTTTCCCATGGACCTCCAGCACATGAAACTTGAAGATTAGAAGAGGTTGAAACCAGAATGGAAGCCATCTAGCCTGGCATGCCGGAGAGACTGGGGCTCAAGGTCTTACCTGCCCCTTACCAGTTCTGTGACCTTGACCATGTCCCTACCCTCCTCCAAATCTCAATTACCCTTTCTCTCAAATGAAGAGGTAAAACCAGTTGGCCCCTGAGGTCTCTTTTAGGCCTCCATCCTATCCAAACATACAAATCCATTCCGATTCTTCCCCCATGATCATATCCTCCTCCTCCCCAGTACTAAAATGTACACTCCCCCCTAATCTCTGCTGAGAAAACACTGATAACCTAACACTTTTTCTTTGGATAGCCACATATCATCAAGTTTTGCCCTTATTCTAGCCTTACAGAATGGAATAAAACCCATGATTATTCCTGGACCAGACAACTGAACCAAAGGTGCCCTCTCCACATCCCTTGACCATCTGTGACAAGGATTGTCAAATCTCAAAACCCAAGGTGGTGGAAGCCCAGAGTCTCATAAGGCCTGCTTGTGGAATGTTTCCCTACCATGGACAGAAGTACTTTGCCCAGAGATTTAGTTTCCTGGCCTCTTCACTCCCTTATTTAGGAGGCTGAGACTCACATGGACTTTGACTGATCACTGGGCGTCTCTCGCCTCTCAGATATCCACTCCCTGCCCTCTCGGGCCTCAGGGAGCCACCAGTCAAACAGACCTGAGTCTAAACAAGGCGAACCCTTCCCTTGAGGGCCAGTGGCCTAGGACCATGACGTCAATGCCTAGCTTTGTGAGATAGGTGTTCCCCTCCAGCCAACTTCACCTCTCCCTTCCCTGGTTTTCTTCAGGCATTTCATGCACACGTCCTGAAGTCACCATTCCTTTCCCTCCTACCTGCATCCCCACCCTCTTGGGCTCGTTATCCTGTCCCCTCACCGTTGCCCACTTGGCTTGAGCAGCCAGCTGGGTTACTGACTGTTGCCATTCAAGGAGCAGGACATAAAAGGAGAGGACCACAGGGACCAGGGTGGATGCTCTGTGTCCGTTCAGAAGGATCTAGGTCCCTTTCTTCAAACCACTGTGCTTTGTATACTCTTATTCATGAGTGTTCAAACCTTTCTTCTGTATCTTCATGTAAGGGAATAGTAACCTTCCATTCTGTCTCTCTATTCCTCTTTGTGAATACTGGATAATTCTCATCACAACAGTATTTTGGGAGTGTTTGTGTGTGTGTGTGTGTGTGTGTGTGATTACATCATCTTATATATAGGAAAGAACTCATATATTTCATTTATATATACTTTCTTCATCTATATGTAGTTATATGTACCTATTGAGTGTATTGCCTATTAAATAAAACTTCATACTTACATAAATGAACATATAGATAACATTAAAAGTCATATATATGAAGACAAAGAATATATTGGTGTTAATAAGTACTGAAATACATTCTCTTCATTACTATGTACATGAAATCTTTTTTCTATAAATTCGTTTCTATAACATAAATTTTATCTCCTCACATCCATTAGTAACTGCTCTCTCTTCTCCTAAATATATGAGTACTCTCTATTCATACCTATGAGGATCCACATTTTATCTATTTATTTATTTACATATGCATATATATGTGAATATACATTTCCCCTCTATTCATACACACTAATTTTATATCCTTTGTATATGCCTAAAAGTATTCCACTGCTTCTCTCCCTCTAAGAGACTATAGAAAAACTCTTGTCTGTTTATATGCAAAGTATACCAGTAATCATATATGGGAATACAGATAGAGAATAAAATATTGTTTCCTGCAAAAATATGAACTGAGTGGGTATTCATAAATAGAGTATTCATGTAAGAGTATGGAAAGAGTATGTAAATGCCCATATGTGCAAACACAGAGAGAAAATACTTGAACAATCATATATATGTGTATGAGTCAAAAAAGAAAAGATACTATATATGCATTGATTATGTGTGCTCACGTGTGTGTGTGCGTGTATGTATGTGTGTATGTGTGAACAGGATTTTTACTGAACCAGCCTCTAACCTGACAATGCTTGGAGCTGCACAAAGCAGGCTTAGAGACTAGAGTACCAGTAATCAAATAGCTTAATTAAGCAATTTTAGAGTGATCGGTTATAGACTTAAATCACAACAGGGAAGAAGAGGGGAAAGGCGGATTACAAATTATCGTTTAGTGATTTCCTGTGAGAAACCCACAAGTGCCACAACACACCAGTTCTGGAGTCAAGCCTTTGGGAGTTGTGACCATCTCCCCTAGAATACAGAACCAGAGTTCTGTGATGGGAACAGGTTCTTCAATCTTTGCTTAGCTTCACTTAAAGTGCAGTGATTGTGAGCGTTTTCAGAGTTTTGATGGATCAGTTTAAGGTGCAATGTGAGCTCTGACTCCCAAGTTAGAAAGGTCAGCTCTTGGGAAAACTAAATTATTGATATATTCATTACACTTCTATTGATTAACATGAAACTTATAAATTCTCTTCTCACTACCTGTCTTTAGTATATGGAAGAACCCATGTGTACTGATTCATTTGTAAGAGGATATGTGAGTACCAATATACGAACATCAAAGGACTATGGAGGAATATTCATACATAAAGAGAACATATCAGATGTATGGATGTCATGAGAGAAGAGGTGATTACTCATATATGTCAAAATAGATATGGAAAATAGGAATGCTCAGATAAGAGGAGATATATCTAAATATCCCAAGTTCCCTTCAGAGTTAAGGTTTTCACCTTGATTTGCCTTTTTCTGCCTAACTTCTCCATGTCCCAAGTCAGATCCTCGTGAAGGCACTGCTGGGAACCCCTTTTGACTCTTCATCATGATTAACAACTAATAAAGATCAATTTTTTGAGTGTGAAATTATTGTACCGGAGGTGTGTGCAAGTGTGTACCAAAGTGTGTCTAAGTGTGGGAGAGTATGTTTTTCAGTATTTCTCTGTGTGTGGTACCATATCCAGCATGTCTAATGAACACTTTTTTGCCCATTAACTAGGAATTCTCCCTAGACAGAAAAGTTACCTTTTGTACACTGACAACTCCACCTCCCAGGAAATTATTAAAATATGGATGTGAGTGAAGCAGCTAGGTGTCATCCACTTTATATCACATATGGAAGAAACTCATTCACGGAAGGCACGGAATTTGCTCAGTCTCACCATGCTTAATATGCTTCTCATGCTGGTTCAACCCTGCTGGTGGGGTAGGGGCTTATTACGCCCTTCACTTAACCCCACAGTCCTAACTGAAGACTCCCAGAACCCCCATCTCTAGGAGGATCCTGCTCCTTGACTCCTGTCCAGCATCTTCCCAGGAATAATCAAACTTAGCTGTCAGAAGAGGAAAGATCCAAGATGGAAGCCAGCTAGCCTGGCAGGCAAAAGACAACTGAGAGCAAGGTATCAGTGTGCCCCTTACTGGCTTTGTGATCTTGGCCATGTCTTTTCCCTCCTCTTGAACTCAGTTACCCTTTTCTCAGATGACAAGGTTGAAAAAGATGAGCTCTGAGGTCTCTTTTAACCATCTATCCTACTCAAAATTACAAGCCCATTCAGATTCTCTCACCGTGACACCCTCCAGTAACGATGCTCTGCCACCATGGAGAAATCCCTGCTAGTCTCATCCATTCTCCTGGGGTCACCACCACTTGTTCTAAACTTGAAGATTCAAGTAAAACCAATGGCTCTTCCTGGACTTACCTCCTGAAGCAGAGGTAACCCTACCCCATGCCACAAGGATTTTTAGATCTCAAAACTCAGGGGAGTGGAAGGACAATGTCCAAAGGGACCAGGTGGGGACTGATTTCCAAGCGTGGGCAGGATCCCGGGGGTCTGGGGCTTGTGTTTCCCAGCCACTTGTCTCCCATGCTCCTGAACCTCAGCCTTCATGGTCTTTGGCCTTATCCCCTGGCATCTTTCAACTCACAGATATCCACTCCCAGTCCTAGGTGTCCTCAGGGAATCGCGAACTGGGGGCGGGGGGATGATGCGATTTAAAAGGAAAGGATGATGAGGAATTTTATGGCATCAGGAAGCTTGGGGATATTTTGGGACAATTAGCCTCATGGCTCATTCACCTTTAAAGCCCAGTCATTATAACAGAAGAACTTCTTAAAATCTAGTCGGAACTCAGAGTTAAACTCAGTAAATCAATAAGTAAGTAAAATCAGTAATTCAGTTACTGGGAAAAGTAAAAAGAAATGTTGACTCTTTCTTATTGTCAAAGGAAAAGAGACGTGCCAGCCGTACCTTGGGCCCCTAAGGGCCAAGTGTCTAGTCTGAGGCTAGAAAGCAACATGCCTCAGACTTGGGTAAACTTGCTTTAGTAAAGTGGTAATCTCCATGTAAAGTATATCAAATTTGTATTTGGTGTTCCTAAACAAGGAACGTTTTGGTGGTAAATCATGTCTAGTGATTGACTTTTAGGACAAATTTAAGATTTAAGATGTAAGTCCTGGTAAAATTTTTGATTAGTGAAACCTGCCTTCTGATGTAAACGCCACTGGGGCCATCGTCAGAGAAGAGTGTTACTGTTACAGGCAGAAATTATCTCAGGGGACAATTCTATCCTCAGCCCTGGATAGGATCCTTCCTGTTCAGTTTCCCCATTGTGTTCCTCTGAAAAGGAATATTTTCCCACCTGACTATTTCCGAGTCTGACTATAAGGTGGAGATGATATCTTATTAGGTCCTTGCTTTTCATCTTTATGACTTGTTTATGTAAATCAAAGCAGATAGTTTAAATTGGTACTCTTGTATAGTCTCATGAAAGATAAAATTCCTGTAATAAGACATTGTTTTCCAGTGGTGGCCGCAGGTAGTCTGGTGGTTCCAGGAATGTTCTAGATGGGAGTGGCCAGAAGCCTAGAGATTCAGATTGATAGGAACAAAGGTGGGAGGTAGAACAGAGATTTTGACATAGTGGTAGGGAAAAGCTTATGGGCCTCAAGAGAGCCAGATCAAGTGGGAAAATCTAAGGGGCTTTCAGTGTGAGGTTTTCCAGGATCATTTAGACAAATAGAACAAAAACATGAGGTCCTCGTAGGTTTCAAAGTGATGTGAAAACAATTATGTATTAATGTAATTGACTGAGACTAAATCAGGGACTTCTTCAGTTTGAAGAAAAGAATTTCAGGTTAGTTTATTAGAGTCAGGTAGCTTCTAGTAATATTTTGCATTGATGGAAAAGTTAAACATTTCTGTTTTAATTTGAATTCATTTCACAAACATCGGTTGAAGTTATTGTTCGAACTTATCCTATGTATAACTCATTCTTTTAGATTTTGCATGGTTAGAAAGGGATAGAGAAGCTTGGGAAACAGATACGAATCAATTAGAGCAATAACTTATTATTTTAACGGTAAATTTGATTTTACCATTTTTATCTAATCAAGAACCAGAACAAGAAAGGCATTCAAGTTACTTTTGCTTTAAAGATGTTCCTCAGTTAATGGGAAGTTATGGTCATTTCTGAAACTGATTATTGGGGCTTGCTATTTTAAGATTTTATGGACTTATTAACTGACTGTACTGAGTCTAACTCTAGGTGTGGATATGAAAAAAGGCTGTCTGAGCCACTGATCAGTGATGCCAGTGAGCCTCTGAAATGCTGGTATGAATTGCAAAAAGATAACATCCCATGGGAAGGTTGGGAGATCACTGTTCAGCCTGAGCTGAGGTAGGATTCTCCTGCCTCAATTTTCCCACTCACACCTGGCAGACTTAAAGTCTGGCTAAAATGACAATTGACAATCTACTCCTGCCTGTAATTGACATGAAGGTAGGGAGAGGTGGTTTACCTGGTGTGTCCCTCCTTTTAATGACAAATTCCTATAATCAAAATTTTGTAAGCATCCTACCAGATCTATTAAATAATAGATTGGTAGGGGAAACATCTAAGGTTAAGATGCAAGTCTACGATTAAGCTAGTAGTTTTACGATTTTAGACCAATAATAACGGAGAGAGTGAGATTGAGGCCTTGTGAAGTTAGCATACTTAGATAATGTTACTCTTGTCTCAGTTGGTTAATGTTAAAAGAAGAATGGCTTGTGGTCTATCTTGTAAATGCTTTAAAAAAATATCACATGGCCAGAAGTTGTCATTGTTTTATTATGTGACATATACTGTGTTTAAAAAATGATTGCTTATTTTGTTTATGTATGTACTGGAGCCTTATTAATTATGATTGAGCAATTACTTAGTGAAATCTCATTCTTCTGATGGGGGAATGAATAGTGGATCAATGTAAAATCTGCATTCTAATATGAAATTCTTAAACATGACATTTGGCTAGAAGTCCAATTTTTGATTTCATGAGAATGTTGAGTATAAAGCTGGGGAATGGTAACCTAAAATTGTATCAAGGTCAGTTTTCGTAGGAGAATGGACATCTGGATTTCTACAGGAAGATAAAGGGAAGAAGATGTGGAGATGCTGTGTTGAAGACGACTTGAACAAGTATCCAGATCAGAAAACTGCATCAGATGGTGTTTCACCTCAGGCTACTGCATGAGATGGAACTTCTAAAAGAACAATTCATTGATTTACCTTTATCTTTTGAATCTCTGTATCTGTACTTGTAACACTGGGGCTGTTCCCTTGTAATTTGTCAATGCGTTGATTGACTTTGGTCCCTTCCCTTATTTATTAGCAGGGGAGATAGATGAAGTGAAGAATTCATATGGAAAAGAAAGTGAGGAGATATACATTGGATTTAATTGCGGAAACAAAAATTTTTTTTAATTTTGTTAATTTTATTTTTTTATAAATGTTCTACAATCACTTCCTTAAAATTAAGATTTTATAC
>JAQQSK010007083.1:0-14135 GCA_028658325.1 Potorous gilbertii
AACAAATGTGAAGGAAAGTGGCCTAGTCATACTAGATCTCAAACTGTATTGTAAAGTGGTAATTATCAAAACTACATGATATTGGCTAAGAAATACAGGGGTGGATCAGTGGAATAGATTAGGTACAAAAGGCAGTAATAAGTGACCACATTAATCTAGTGTTTGATAAATCCAAAGAACAAATTTTTTAGGACGAGAATTCCCTATTTGGTTTGGGCGGTTTTCTTTCATGATTTCATAAATATGATATCTAGGTTCTTTTTATTGTCATAGATTTTGGTATTCAGATCATTGCTTGATGATCTCTCCTCTAGCAGTTTTTCAAAGTCATTATTTTGTATGTGATACCTGCACTTTGTAATTATTTTCAGTCTTTTGACTGTTTCAATATTTATTGTCTAGTTTCGTTGTCAACATGTCTGTTACTTTCTAATTGCTAAGGTGTCCATTATCTGCATTAGTTTCTGTTCCTTTTGTGCTGAGAAATGAATTCCTTTTAAAAGACTTCTTCTAATGTTCTATTTTTTAAAAAAAAATTTCCTCTAGAGTGCTTATTTCACTTGTAACATCATTAAAAACCCTTTCAAAAGGATGTTGCTCCAATTCTAGGATTTCTACTTGCCTTAATGACCAACTTGCGTTTTTATTTGAGATTTTGTCAATGATTGTATATGGGGGCCATCTCCAGTCATCCCAATCTATATCTTGCATTGGACCTAGATTGCTCTGGAGGAGAGAGTGAAGCTGGTGATTTTGCATAGTCCTACCTCATTTAAATCCAACTCACATTGCAAGTCATGGAATCACCTTCCTGCTGTCATGGTTGTCTTTGAGAATGAAGGAAAAGTAATGAGATCACAGGTTGAGTGTTCTAGAACATTCTAAGAAGGGATGTCAGTATGCAGAGAAAATTATCTGTGTGTGTTTGTGTGTGTGTGTGTGTGTGTGTGTGTGTGTGTGTTTGTTAATGGTGTCAGCAAGGGAAAGTAAAGAACTATGCTCACACCAGTAGTTCTATTTTGCCTCTTTTTTTGAAGATTCATCATGCTCAAAGGAAATATTTGGTAATGTTAGATGTCTTCCCACATCAATTAATTGGAGGAAGAGTAAAGTATAAGTGTTTGTCTAACTCAAGTTCTTTAAGGGTAGAGAATAATTTAATTTTAATCCATTAAATAAACGTAATATAATTTTGATTTAAGCTCTGCTATTTAAAATTTTCCTTTTTATTGGCTTGTTTGTGGTTGTTGTTTTGGTTTCTCTATACCCTTCAAAGGAGTTAAATAATGTCACACAAGTTAGTACAACTTCAGTAATCCAAGAGTATTGTTGTCCATGTGGGTCTTGTCTCTAAAAGGTTAGATTAAAAGTCTCCTTTTAATGTTTTGATTTATGGCTAGTCTACTGTCTTAGGACATAAAACTTTTGATAAAGGCTTATTGTCTGTAATTTTAAATGGATTTCATTGAAATCAGTCTCTGGATAAAAGTGGAGTCATATCTTGGTATTCTTTTTAAAATCAGAAATATGCTCTCACAAAAAAGAATGCTACAATATATTAAAACTTTTTTTAGTGATGTAGTTGAGATAATGTTCAAGCCTATAGCATTAAAGTAACTGAAACCCTAGAAATCAATGTATAAACAGCTGAGCAAGAAAAAAATGAGCCAACCATATAACAAGAGTGAGGGTGAATTGGCAGACAATCTATATACCCCATTATTTTCTATGTACCATCAGACAAGGAAAGGAAGGCCCCCAGATCAAAAGGAAGACATCTTGAGATGGGTTATGATGTTTCATATTTTCATAGAGAGAAATGAAGGATGAGCAGATATGAATGACAGTAATTTTTCATCACTAGCAGAAATACTTATTTTGAAAACAGAGTCATTAGAGTATTGGACCTAGGTTAGAAAGGTATTTTTGTTTTTGCAGACCAACTCTAGTGGCACTTTTTCAATTCTAGTATTTCCTTTCTGTACCTGCTCTCTTCCCTCTTCATCAATTATTCATTCATTTGTTGTAAGAAATGATCCTAGACTAGAAGATCACTTTTCCCATATTTATATTTGGAATGCTGTTGGCTTTTCATTTGTGATTTACAATACCCAATAGCATTAGTGGACATGTCTGCATTAAGCGTATGTCTGAGTGAAAAAGGAGGTGAGCTAGACATTTTCCCCCTACTATAAAGTGAGCTCTTTAAGACAGGGAACACTTGTTTACCTAGCTTTGTCTTCAGTACTTAGCGGTAAATTGTACACAGGAAACACTTGATAATTAACTTTTCATTCATTCATTCATTCACTCAAGTAGCAATAATTAGTAGTAACAAATATGCACCCTGAATTTTACCACAGTAGTCACAGACTAGTAAGAGATGCAAAGGAAAGACTCCAATATATTAGTTAAGTTTTTGGGGGGAGATTTATGTGATAGCATTGGTAAGTCCCACATAAGATGAAATGGCATGATAGGGTTACAATTTGCATCTGGTGAAATGGTCCCCATATATGTTAGCCTGTGAATCTATAAAAGTATTTTAACACTTCACTATTCATCAGTAGGAACCACTATCTAAAGAATGATATGACCTAAGCTGAACACTCTGTAATTTCGAAACTTCAGAGTTCAAAAAATAGAATAGTGTCCTTCTTACTTTAATCATTCTGTAAATCCCAAACTCCTTTTATCAAACAAAAATTACCTATATTTATGAGATAACCAGTCACAGAGGAAGTCCTTATTGTGCTTGTTTTATTTATCTCAGATACCTTCTCACATCACTCATATATGCTTGACCAAGCGTTTTATTGTAAATAAGAGTCAGATTGAATTATATTCGATTAATCATTCCTTCTGTAATACACATTTTGCTCATTTTGCAGTGGAAAAATGGTTTATGGGATGTTTTGAGCCAGTTCATATTTTTATCAGTAAGCACCCCAACATGTACAGGGGAACCTGCTACTACAAGTTCTTAGATCTGCATTCATAAAAGAAAAGCAATTTTCAAGGGGTTAACAATCACTTTAATCAGGCACAGGTATCAAAGAAAATCAAAACTCTAAATTTCACAGAAATAAGAAATCAACAGGCAGTGCTTCCAAACTGCCTGACTATTACATACAAACATGTCTGACCATTACATACATGCACAGTTACCAGAGAAGGAAGTATCAACTTCTGGGTTTTAGAAAAAACAAAAAGATACTTGGCCTCCCACAAAACAACTCCCCTAGTCAAGTTTCCACAATGGCCAGGTCCATCAACAGGTGGGAAAGATCCTCCTTATTCACATTATTCAAGCTGAGGCACTTTTAGTAAAGCAAAAACATCAAAAGATTCTAATTTCATTGCCATTACAATATTGGAGAAAGGGTGATTCTTACGCATATAATATGGTTTAGTTGACACTATTTTCATGATTAATATAATCTTATATTGAGCCATTCCAAGTGATTTTGCTTAAACACAAGTTGATAGGTAAAAAGCATTTATTAAGCACTTACTATGTGTCATGTACTGTGTAAAGCACCAGGGAAATACAAGTAAGTAAAAAAAAAATGACAGCTCTTACTATTAAAGAGATCAGATTCTAATGAAGGAAAACAACACATCAAAGGGAGTTTGAAAGCATATCAGGTTATGAGGATGGAGGATAAGTGAAAACATAAAGGGGCTGTGGTAAAGTCCTTAGAATCAGCAAAATAAGCATGACTATTCTGGGTTTATCCCAAAAATGAGCCCTTAAAAAGAATTCGCTAATGGGATGATGGACCCATTATGGTGGAGGGATATTGTTTCACACACACACACACACACACACACACACACACACACACACATATACACACACCATTCATTCAATAATTCCTTATCACCTCAACGATCAAATATAAACTATTTAACTGTTCAAACCCTTCATAAACTGCACTCTTCTTGCTATGGTGAGGATTATCTCCATATTTTGCATTGATTGCTATTGTATGGCTCAAAAGGAGGCAGAAACAGGTATCTCTAGCATCTACTGGGCCCCAAAGCAGACTTTAGTTCATTTTAGGAAAAGAACTAGCAGGTGAAGGGCAGGGGCTGATCACTGAATTTTCTTTAGAGTGATAGAGTAACAGGGCAGAATTATATCTGTCCATTCCCTTAAATATTATTAAGGGGATGAGGCTTCCAAATTCAATTGAACTTCTGGTCACAGTTTAATTATTGAAAGGAGTAGGAGCTCAAACTTTATATCCAAGGATTGATTCCTTTCCCACTAAATACAAGCTATTCAATAAACATACATAAGAATTATCAAAGGAAGTATCTTTATCCAATCTAATAGCAAAATGGGAATCAGAGAGAGGAGAATATATATGAGAATATATACCAGAGAATATAGAGTGAAGTATAGAGTGAAGTACCTTTCCCACTATGGGTATGGTTAACTCAGCTCAAGCAAGAGAGATAGTCCTAGATATTACCCTAGACTGACAGCTCCTCTCATGTTGACTTCTTCACAAAGTCTGGGAGACTTCCTGGATGACAAGTTCCATCTTCTCTCTCTAATCCGGAACCCAGACGTGACCCAAGTCCAAAGATACAAAGTGACTTGACAAAAACTTAAAGAAAACTGGAGCTCTTCCACTCTACCACATCTGCCCTGCCCCTGACACTTAGCAAGGCATTGAACTCCTCCAATGAGGGGAGAGTCTCATAATAATTGGTTTCAAAACTGAGGTTACATTACCTTTCCAGCTTTCTTAAACTTTACTCTGCTCTGCATCCTTTTTCATCCAGCAACCCCGGTCTCCTTGCTGTGCTTCATATAGGATACTCCATCTAGCCATTCCATGAATTTTCCCTGGCTGTCTCTAACCTTCTGCTCTTCCCTATCAATGCCTACAATTTTCTTACTCCACATATATACCTTTTGGTTTTCCCAGATTTCTTCATATCTCAATTCAAGTCCACTTTCCCTAAGAAGTCCTTCCCAGTCCTCCTTAATCTTAGTGCCTTTCTTCTGAGATTCTCTCTAGTGTATCCTGTATATATCTTGTTTGCTCATAGTTGTTTTTATGTTATCTCTCCCATTAAACTGTGAGCTCCTCCAGAGCTGAGATTACTTTTTTTCCTGTTTTGAATCCCTAGCATTTAGTCCAGTTTCTGGCAGAGTAGGCAATTATTAAGTGTCTGTTGACTGTCCAACTCATGTAGCAAGAATGAAAAATGGATAGTGCAAGTACTTCAATGTTAACCATGTATAACTGGCTAATGGATGGATTCCACCATAGGAGGTGAAAATTTATGAAGAGATGCTGCCAACAAGAATTATAGAGATTTAGAAGGTGTGGGGGGTTGCACTCAGAATATTCACACAGATGAGATAGTTACATGTAAAATCTAAAATAATTTATGTCTTTTGAAATTCAGGAGTCTAACTTCTGTATGACACCTATTAATTCCTCTTGCTTCTCACCTGCTGCTCATTCCTCTATTTTCTGAAGAACAAGGGGGAAAAAAGTGGTCTATGTTTGGAGATATTCATACAAAATGGAAAAAAAATAATTAAGCAATGAAAAAGGAGAAAAATATATCTGGATCTAGTCAGATTAGCAATTCTCAAAGATCTTTGAAAATGATAAAAACAAAGCATCTGAAAAAGTAGAAACTGCTGATAATTCCACACAACCACAGTTCAATTTGATTTAATAAACATTTATTAAGTGCTTTCTATTGGACAGTGGCTGCTTGTATTTAAATAGTCTTTGGTGAGTATGAGGGAGGTGCCCAAAAGAGCACTCTAAAATGAAGTAATAAATCTATTGCAGTATCAAAGTAACTATTAACGTCATTAAAATAACGTCATCAGGTTTTGTTTTGTTTTTTTCAAGAATGATGCTTCCAATTCTGATTAGTAATTTCTCTGAGTGCAGCTGGGGACCAAGATGGATTTAGGATCAGCAAGTGCTCTTTGTCATACTGTGCAAGAATAAAGACTGAGGTTTGCAGATTTGTACTGTTCGAATCTCCTGGGGCTCTTCTTTCAAAAGAACTAACTTGTTTCTGATTACTACAAGGTAGGCCAGTCGTGCTCTTGTTTTCTGGGAGATCATTTAGAGAATCATTGATCATTAGAAGCTGAAGGACCCCAAAATAATTTAATCCAGCAACCTCATATTACATATGAGGAAATTATGTCCTCGAGAGAAAAATTAATTGTCCCAGGTCACAATGCTAGGTAGTGATGAAGATGGTACTTAGATACATTTCTTCTGACACCTCATTCTAGGCTTTTTCGATTAAAACACAATATCAAAAGTAATCTTTCTGATAATTTCTTCTTTTCAACCACTTTTTCAAGTTAGTATTCTACGTGGTACAAAGAGGTATATGCTACATATATGTGAATACAGCCACGTAAATAGAAGTCTAGACACATACGTCTATGTATCTATAAAAGAGCCCACATACTATATATAGCATTCTTCCATCTTAATTTAGGACAAAGACTTGATTTGTGATTCATTGGTATAGGGAATTCTCTGGTGAGGAAATGCTCTCTAAAAATGCGGGGCAGAATGCAATCAAGATTAGAAGGGAAGCAGAAAACTGGGAAACAATTTTACAATCAGTATCTCTGATAATGACCTCATTTCTCAAATATATAGGCAACTGAGACTAATTTATAAGAATAGAAGTCATTCCCCAATTGACTAATGGTCAAATATAAAAAGAGG
This sequence comes from Potorous gilbertii, assembly GCA_028658325.1. Taxonomy (NCBI): domain Eukaryota; kingdom Metazoa; phylum Chordata; class Mammalia; order Diprotodontia; family Potoroidae; genus Potorous; species Potorous gilbertii. The sequence goes on from JAQQSK010007083.1 coordinate 6,738, forward strand.
TAGTTTCAGATGAAGAAATTAAAGCTATCCATACATATATGATAAAATGCTTTAAATCTTTATTGACTAGAGAAATAGAAATCAAAACAACTCTAAGGTACCACATTATACCTATCAGATCAGCTAACATGAGAAAATAGAAAAATGATAAATATTGGAGATGCGGGAAAATTGAAACACTAATACGTTGTTATTGGAGTTGTAAACTGATCCAACTATTCTAGAGAGCAATTTGGAACTATGACCAAAGACCTATAAATCTATGCATACCCTTTGATCCAGCAATACCATTTCTAGGTCTGTATCCCAAAGAGGTCATAAAAACAGGAAAATGCTCCACATATACAAAAAAATAAAAGTTCTTTCTGTGGTGTCCAAGAATTGGAAATTGAGGTGATGCCCATCAGTCAGGGAATGATTGAATAAGCTATGGTAGATGAATGTAATGGAATACTATTATTTCACAAGAAATGATAAGCAGGAGGACTTAAGAAAAACCTAGAAAAACTTATATTAGCTGATATTTAGTGAAGTGAGCAGAACTAGAACATTTTATACAGTAACAGCAATATGTGTGATGACTAGCTTTGATAATTTGTCTCTGTTTAGCAGTACAAGGATCTAAGAGAAAACCAAATGATTAATGACGAAAAATTCTATCAACATCCAGAAAAATAACTATGGAGTCTAAATGTAAATCAAAGCATATTATTTGTTCTTTCCCTATTTTTTATTACTTCTTTCTTGTGTTTTCTTCAAATGGTTCTTTTTTTTTTAACAACTTGACTAATGTGAAAATATGTTTAATATGAATGTATATATAAAGCCTGTATCAGGTTGCATACCATCTTGGTGTGGTGAGAGGGAGAGATGGGGAGAAAATTTGAAATTCAAAATCTTATGGAAGTGAAATGGTGAAAACTAAACAATCAAATAATTAAAAATACAGGACAGCACCTTCTACAAAACCTTTCCTCTTTCAGAGTTGCTTAGAGCCTTAAGAGGCTAAGTACCTCTCAAATGTCTAGAATGCAGTTTTGCATTTATGATAGCCATTTCCTCCTTAAGAACTATTCACTTCAGGACCTTATTACCATCAGTATTCTTATAGAGAGTTAATAATGTAAACCAAGGCTTATAATGCTTCAATTAACAGGTCTGAATAGAGTCCATAGGTTTATAGGGTACAGTGCTTCAAAGCTCTTTAACAATCTAATCCAACCCCTTCCTTTTGAAAAAGGGAAATGAAGGCATGAAGAGGATGGAATTTGCATGACAATTTGAACCCTTTTAATTACTAGACTATTTGGTTGGTTGCTTGCTTGCTTGCTTGGTTGCTGTCCTTTGTCCCAGAAGAAAACCAAAATGGCTTCTCTACGTTGAGTTCAAGATACAAAGCATCTAGTTGTAGCTGATCAGATCATAAGGTTGAAAGACTCTGTGACAGGTCAGGAATAAATAGTCTACATGAACATTTGGGACGGAGATGTTTCTAAATTTTTTGCATCTCACATTTCTTTTGAGCTACTACAATTCTGTTTTGCCAACAGAGCACAATACCTTCTTGGGTGCAGATATGCTTTGCTTGGTGGTCCTGTGCCAGTGTTTCCTATGTCTCAAAAGCAATTCTAAAGTTATTCAGAGAGACCTTGAGAATATCCTTGTATTACTTTTTCTGACCTCCATGTGAAAACTTGCCTTGTGTGAGTTCTTCTTCAAAAAGTCTTTTAGGCAAACATACATCTGGCATTCAAATAATGTGATCAGCCAATCAAAGTCGCTTCCTCTGTAGTAGCTTTTGAATGCTTAGCAGTTCAACTCAAGAAAGGAGTACATTTTCTGGTACTTTATCTTTCCAGGTGATCTTCAGTATCATTCTAAAACTGTAAATGACAGTGGTTCAGTCTCCTGTCAGTGTGCTGGTATACTATGGAGGTTTTATAGGCACACAACAATACAATCAGTACAATATCTCTGCAGACTTTCACTTTGGTAGGCAGTCTAATGCCTCTTCTCTCCCATATTTTCCTTTGGAGACTCCCAAACACTGAACTAGTTCTGACAATACATGTCTCAATCTCATTATTTACGTGTACATCCCTGGAAAGTATACTGTCAAAGTAAGTGAATTTATCCGCAGCATTAAAAAGTTTTCCATTTTCTGCAACCAAAGTTTTTTGGGTGGATAGTGTGGTGATGGATAGTGGAGAACCTGTGTTTTCTTGGTATTATTTATGAGGCCAAAGTTAACACAAGCAGCAGAGAATGCCTCCATACTTTGTGGCATCTCAGCCTCAGAGGCTACATTAAGTACACAGTCACCTGTGACTAAAAATAAAAATCATGCTCCAAGTCTCCTTCCACTTTAATCAGGACAGGCAACTAATGTTTCATTAAAGAACTTCCTCCAAATCCAAATTGGTGATTTCTCTTTCCTTTTTTGATAAAAGCATTTAACTAACTTCATTGCTAGGAATATCATTAATTACTATAATAAGGGGAAAATGATCACCTGATTCAATGAGACAAAATGGTGAGGTTGGAGATTGAATATTGACAACATGCTGAGCAGTGACCTTGCAATTAAGAGACCCAAGCTCTAGTTCTGATAGTACTACCCAATTCTCATTTAGCTTGATATCTGAGTCTCATATTCCTCTTCTCTGAAATGGAGGTTTGAGTTTACCTCTCTAAGAAGTCTTCCAGAGCTCACATTCTATGAATCTATGAGTGTGTAAAGTCATAACCCACACAAAGAACAGGTCATTTTATCAGTTATGTTTCTTCTATGGTTTCTAAACAGGGGGAAGGGGAGAGAGAGAGAGAGAGAGAGAGAGAGAGAGAGAGAGAGAGAGAGAGAGAGAGAGAGAGAGAGAGAACCGGCCTGAGTAAATTGAAAAAGAAAAAAAAATCACTCAGTTGCAAAAGAACGAATAGCATGAAAGGATATTTATTTCCCATAGGCATTTGGCTTCTAAATAACTGTGTTGATGACACCATTCTGAAACCAGGGAAAGTACTGTACTTTGTTGAGGGGATTAGGAAAATAAAGATATATTTATATTTTTTTTCAGGTTTGAGGTTAGCACACTAAAATGTGCTAATAAATTGATTGAAGATTTAAAGAACAGGCTGTTTCCTGAGAAGGAGCTCACTAAGGATCAAATATTCCAAGGCCCTCACCTTATTCCAATATCAAACTGCCTCTTGTGTGGTCACTTATCAAAGACTATAGGAGAAGGAAAGTGTTTTTATTTAGACTTTTTAAAAAAATACAGCAAACATTTAGCCTGCATGACAACCACTTCCACAGATTCTCCCTGACCAATTTGTTTTCCTTAATTTGATAAATAAAGGAATAGCAGGTTATAAGTGCTGCCCTCCAAAGTTTTGTTCACAGAAATTCATCACTGGTGAATTGAAGAAACATTGTAGAAAAATTAAAAAAACCCTCCTTCCCTTAGCCCTTCCTTCCCTAGTCACACATTCTTTCTTCCCTTTGGCTTTGCACAGTGTTAGAAGATAATCGCAATACCCTCAGGCATGTTGTATGCAAGTGAGTCCAAAAGGGATATGACAGTTTTTGCCCATGTACACATTGCCATATAAAAAAGCTTTAAGATGATAGGAGAAGCTGTGTAAAGTGTCTACTCTCCAGAATTATCTGCATTTTGCCTCCTGTTCTGTTTAGTACTAACCCCCAGAGTGATCCTCTACTCCCGAAAAACCAAGCTTTCCTATTTTTCTCACACACACTGATTTCAGTACTTTTACAATTACTTGATACTAACAAAATCCTATTTCTGACTAGATCATCTCCCAGTTCAGGCACTACTTCATCTATTCTCAGATAAGAATTGCTTTTTCTCAGCTTCAGCAAGGGTGGAGACATGTGACCTTGAGTGTCTTCAAATATGGTCCTTTTACTGAATCCAACCTTCACAGAACAAAGGACCACACTTGAAGACTAGAGGGCTACATGTAGCCTCAAGGACTCAGGTTTCCACCCCTGGCTTATGGGGTTTGACTAATCATTTGCATTTGTCAGATAAACACTTCAAGTGGAATAGGATAGTTTCATGATGATTCATTTTTGTTACTTTCAGTTTTATTAATATTTGTTTTCACATTACACACAATAACAGATTACTCCTACTTTAACAAGTCTCATATCAAAATAAACAGTTAAGCAAAAAAGGAAAATGATACATGTTGGATCAGCTGTGGGAAAATAGGCACATGGATTCACTGTTGGTGGATGGTACTAATCATGCAAAGCAATTTGGAATAATACTCAAAATTTATTAAACATTATGTGCATGACCTTGATCCTGATTCATTTCAGTATAAGATAATTGCTCCAATGAAGTGTTTTTCTTCCATAGATAAAAGTTCTTGACTTGGAGTCAAAGAATTTGTTTTCAAATCTAGACTCTATCATTTACTTTAGGACTTTGGGAAAATGAATGATAAAGGATTTATAAAATTATTTAATTTCTCTGGTCCTTGGTTTCCTTAGCAGTAAAATAACAGGCATGTCTGTAATACTAGTAAGATTAAAGATCTTCCCTACCCATTAAGGGGCCTGCCCATTAAAGGGAGTTTGATTAAAGGAGATTTGTAGGAAAGCACATATCTTTGTTAATGATGCACTGGTTCTCAAGGGTTGTGATACCCTCTGACACCTAAAAATGTATATATACTCTGAGATGAGGTTTTGTTTTGAGGTTACTCGCTGGACATGTTTTTTGGCCAGATAAGACTGGCCAGCCACTAAGGAGGCCCCCGGCTTTGAAAACCCAGATGTTGATGTTTCTCTCTCTTGTTACTATGTGTGTATGATCAGACAGTTATCTGTCTGTTGATCTGTGATGTATTGCTTACTGTCAGGCAGCTGGAAGCTTTGTCTGTTGATTTTGATTTCTTTGTATTTTCTCTGAAGTTCAAGGTGCTGAGTTTTTCCCCTGAACTAAGTGAATGATACATGTACATGATTAAAGTGATTGTTAACCCCTCAAAAGTTGCCTTTCCTTTTAGAAAAGCAGATCTAAGAACTTATGACAACAGGCCCTTCTCTATATAACAGGGTTCTTATTTTAACAATGTCCTAGATGACTTCTGGAATTCCCTCCAGCTCTAAATCCATTCATAAAAGGAAAAGAATTTTCAGAAGATCCTCTCACATGTGACTTAGTTATATAGGAACTGGACTAATAAGGACCTCTGGTTTGGTTGTCAATTTCAGTTTTCAAAGAAATCTTTGTATTAAGTTGGAAGCTTTTGGCATATCTAATTTAGAAGAACTATAAAAATTTGAGGAGAGAGGACAAAGTTGATTCAGGTGGAGGGTGTGGCATTAGAAAGTAGAAAGTTCAAGACATGGGAATTAGCAATAGACAAGAAGCAGTATGACTAAAGTCCTAAGACACTATGGGTGGCAAGACATTTGGAAATGAGTGATGGAAAATTTTAATACCTGATTTAATTCCATGTTATTTTCTATTATGCTGCTTTGTTAAATGCTTTTGCTTTGAATTTGGTTCCATAAGGTTTAACTTATTAAAAGCCACCTTCAAGGGGTTATATCAGTTGGTTTAAATACATGGCTATCTATAGCAGTATTAAAGACATCCAGATAGCTGAGGAAGGATGATATTGAGGAAGGGCTCTAGGGAGATAAAAGAGGGAATATTTCACAGGATAACCTCACAGTCATTTTCTTCTTAACTTAAATCTCTAATTTTCATCCCTTCATCTTCCTAGTCATAAATGGTAGCAGGTACTAGAAACATGTCAAAATCTAAGACTTTTTCTCTTTGGTAAGGTTGGGCATCACCAATCTCTTCGCTCATTTACTACAGGTAGTGCATAACACCACTTACTCCCATTGTTCTTCCTGTTTCTTGATGTCTCTCTGTCTATCTATCTGTATGTTTGTCTTCCTGACAGCCTTTTTGCTCCTTTTTTTCAGTCTACATAACTGAGTTCCTAGATTTAGCATCTGCTATTAATACTCTAGCAAGAGATACTCTTATAAAATTCTTAAAAGGGTATGTCTTCTGTGTGTGTTTTCTCAATCTGCAAATGCTGTTTTTGAGTGGATTTACAATTTGCAGTGAATTATAATTTTCAGAATCAATCCATTTTCATTTAAATTCCCTAATGTATTAAATAAGCTTGTATCTCAATAAGCTGCCTGTGTGTGTGTGTGTGTGTGTGTGTGTGTGTGTGTTAGTGATTAGTCCGTTGAGAGTTCAGTATTGCTCAATTGCAAAGAGATTCCAGGTGAATAAAGGAGATTGTCAAGGAAGGCATATTGTGGAGATTTTCCTTACCATATCGGGAGTACTTAATAAAACTCCAAGTATGGATAGATACATTTAGAACCAATGAAGATTGAACCAAGTGGACCAGTTGGTTTTCATTATAATTCTGGGACCTCTTTAGCCCTACCTGTCCCCTCTGCAGATAAGAAACGCTCTCAGATGGCATTAGCACAAGGGAGAGAAAAGGAAAGACGTCAGACAAACAAAAGCAATTTAACAAAAGAGAAGTAAGCAGGAAGAGGAGAAAAAAACAGCAGAAAAGAGGGAAGGAGATAAGAGAGGGAGAAGAGAAAAGTATATGCCTTGTGATAAGAAGCTGCAGAGTAGAAATAATGATGTTATCTCCCAATCAGTCGCAAGCTAACAATCTCATTTCATTTTACATTTTTCAGAATTGACTCAGAGGAATGCCATGTGTTTGAATCAGCTGCCTGAGCAAAGGGCACAAGGAGGTCTAGCCTATTGTCTTCTAAATCATCTGCAATTACCTTCAAAATGCTTTTACCACTTAGAGAGACAAAGTCCAGATGTACTTATAGACTCTGTTGTCCTCTCCTCTCAGACACTGGACTGAGAACCTCAATCAAGGTTATTTTTGAGCATTATAGAAAGGCATTTCATACCTTTTAAAACCCCTGACAACACATGCCAATCAAAATAATTATGGGGTGTGGTTCACTAAAAATTCTTTTCTGACCCTGCTGTTTACAAAACATGTAAGAACAACAAATATGATATATGTTAGTGAATGTGTCTAAAAATAAAACCTGTTACTAAAATGATGATTCAGAATTTTATTTATGATTTTCTTCTAAAGTATAGTTTAGTTTTGTTAGTTTTTATAATGTGCTTGTTGCTGTGTTCATATATTTACAAAATTTGAACATCTTCTATGATGCCTGTCATTTCTGAAAATGTTCTCCTTACTGACAGGTAGTAATGACTGTAATAAATTAAGATCTCCATTCAAACCAAGAAATAAATATAGTTAGCATTAAATATGCAAACTTAGGCTATTCAATAAATTTGCTAATATTCATTTATTTTTGTTGGATGTTAGACAAAATTCCTT
>JAQQSK010007084.1:0-14135 GCA_028658325.1 Potorous gilbertii
GTTCCTTTGGCTTCTGGAATATCCTATTCCACACCCTTCGATCCCTTAATGTAGAAGCTCTTAGATCTTGTGTTATCCTGATTGTATTTCCACAATACTGGAATTGTTTCTTTCTAGCTGCCTGCAATATTTTCTCACTGACCTGGGAATTCTGGAATTTGGCCACAATGTTCCTAGGAGTATCTCTTTTTGGATCTCTTTCAGGAGGTGATCGGTGGATTCCTTGAAAACATATTTTGCCCTCTGGTTCTAGAATATCAGGGCAGTTTTCCTTGATAATTTCATGAAAGAGGATGTGTAGGCTATTTTTTTGATCATGGCTTTCAGGTAGGCCTACAATTTTTAAATTGTCTCTCCTGGGTCTATTTTCTAGGTCAGTTGTTTTTCCCATGAGATAGTTCACATTCTCTTCCATTTTTTCACTCTTTGGTTTTGATTTGTGATTTCTTGGTTTCTCATAAAGTCATTTGCCTCCCCCTGCTCCATGCTAATTTTTAAAGAATTATTTTCTTCAGTGAGCTTTTGAACCTCCTTTACCATTTGGCTAATTCTGCTTTTGAAAGCATTCTTCTCCTCATTGGCTTTTTGAACCTCTTTTGCCAGTTGAGTTAGCCTATTTTTCAAGGTGTTACTTTCTTCAGCATTTTTTGGGTCTCCTTTAGCAAGGTGTTGACCACTTTTCATGCTTTTCTTTCATCTCTCTCATTTCTCTTCCCAGTTTTACCTCCACCTCTCTAACTTGATTTTCAAAATTCTTTTTGAGCTCTTCCATGGCCTGAGCACATTGGATATTTATTTTAGATGTTTGGGATATAGAAGCCTTGACTTCTATGTCTTTCCCTGATGGTGAGCATTGTTCTTCCTCATCAGAAAGGAAGGGAGGATATATCTGGTCACCAATAAAATAACCTTCTATTTTCTTATTTTTTTTCCCTTTTTCTGGGCATTTTCCCAGCCAGTTACTTGATTTCTTAGAGTCCTCTCCACCCCCTGGCCTAGATCTGCCCAGCTAGTGCTTGGGGTCTGAGATTCAAATGCTGCTTCCCAGCCTCAGGGCTTTCAGCGGGGGCAGGGCTGCTATTCAGTGTGAGATTAAGCTCAGCTGCTCAGGTGAGGGCAGGGCCACTGCCCACGGGGCTCAGTTCCCTCAGGGGTTTTTTGTGGAGACCTTTGGTAATGGATCCGAGCTCCTGCCTGCTTTGGGAGTCCCTGTCCACTGCTGCTTCCCCTGATGCTTCCTGAGTGTGCTCGAGTCATGGAGACACCCTGCTCCCCTCTTGGCCAACCAAAAGTGCTCTCTCACTGACCTTTGTGCCTGTGGGTGGAGGGACCTGCACCACTGCTGGAGAGTCTGTCCCTGAAGCCTGCTCATATCTGCTTCTCTCAGTACCAGGCAGCCAAGGCAGGGCTGGGCTCTGCTCTGGGTCCAGTGGGCAATGGACCTTTGTTGTCTCTTTTTCAGGTCTCTCTGGAACAGAAATCTCCTCCACTCCGTTGATCTGTGGCTTCTGCTGCTCCAGAATTTGTTGGGAGTTCTTCTTTACAGATATTTTGTGGACTGTGGGTTAGGAGCTAGCATATGTGAATCTTTCTACTCTGCCATCTTGGCTCCTTCCCTTGTTTTTCTTTTTTAATTGTTTTTTAATTTCTCATAAAGTCATTGATTTCCATTTGCTCCTTTCAAATTTTTAAGGAATTATTTTCTTCAGTGAACTTTTGGACTTCCTTTTCCATTTGACCAATTCTCTTTTTTAAGGCATTCTTCTCCTCATTGACCTTTTAGACCATTTTTATCATTTGACCTAGTCTGCTTTTTCAAGTCTTATTTTCTTCAGTATTTTGTGTGTGTCCTTTACCAAACTGTTTACTTCTTCATGATAATTTTTCATCACTCTAATTTCTCTTCCCTATTTTTCCTCTACTTCTCTTACTTGACTTTCAAAATCCTTTTTGAACTCTTCAATTTCCTGAGACCAATTCATATTTTTCTTAGAGGCTTCAGATGTAAGACCTTTGACTTTTTTGCTTTCTACTGGGCATGTTTTGATCTTCCTTGTCACAACAATACCTTTCTATAGACAGTTTTTTTCCTATTGTTTGCTCATTTTCTCAGCCCATTGCTTGACTTCTTAACTTTTTTTGTTAGGGAAGGACTCTGCTTCCACTGTGTAGGGAAAACTGTCCCAAGGATGCAATGGTTTTGTAAAACTATTTTCAGAGTTACTTCTAGGTACCTGAAAGTTTTCAGTTCTTTCAATTGGTATGATGTAAGGAGAGGTGTTTTGTTATTCTTTTCTTGGACTGTGCTCTGATCTATGAGTGACCAAAAGCACTCTTTTCTTCCCTAGAACTGTAAGAAGGGTCCCCCTTTCTATTACCACAGAAAGCTCTGCTATGCTAGACCTCTTTCTAGTCCCAAGACTGCCACCCAAGACTGTCACCCAGATAGATCAAAGTATAGGCAAAACAACAAAGTTCTCCCTCAGTGCTAACAAAGAGACCTCTGCAATCTCCTTCTTAATAATTGTTTGATCCCCTTATCAGCTGTGGTTTGAGAGCTCTGGAAACAATCACTGCAGCTTTAGCTCCTGGTTCAGTAACTCAAAAGGCCTGCTTCTAATTTACTAGTGCCAGGGCTGTGTAGGCATGACCTCCACTAGACCCCACTCCACTCCCATTCAGGTGTGGCAGTCCTTTCCTGCTTACTTCCTAAGCTATATTTGGTGTCTGTTTTGTGAGAAGTCTAGAAACCACTACTGCTGCTAGTGACTCAGTCACCCTGAGGCCTATGCGGATCTTTGAAGGAAAAGTGGTATCTCTGCTTTTTAGAATGCTGTCCAGATTTGCTGTGGGTTTCCTGCCAAGGAGCAAGAATATTTCAACTTCATGGCAGCAGTCACCATCTGCAGTGATCTTTAAGTCCAAGAATATAAAATTTAATACTGCTTTCATATTTTCTTCCTGTGATAGGACAAGTTGCCAAGATATTACTTTTTTGGTGTTAAGCTTCAAGCCAACTTTTAGACTCTCTTCTTTCACCCTCACCAAGAAGCTTCTTAATTACTTTTCACTTTCTGCCATCAGGATGGGATTGTCTGCTTATCTGTGAATGTTGATATTTCTCCTAGCAACCTTAATTCCTGGCTTTTGATTCATTCAGTCTGCCATTTTGCATGATGTATTCACATATAAGTTAAATAAATAAAGAGACAATGTACAGCCTCGTTGTACTCCTTTTCTAATCTTAAAGCAATCTCTTATTACATGTTTGGTTCTAACTTTTCCTTCTTGACCTGCATACAAATTCTGCAAGAGATAAGTCTTCTTTGAGGACTTGCCACAATCAAATTCCTCAGGGTTCCAGAACATTTAAGATTTTTAAGAGCTAAGACATAGGGGGTGGAGACAAGATGGTGGACTGAGAGCACATACTAACATAAGCTCTATCACAAAATCTTTCAGATACCTCTAAAATGAGAATCTGAAAAAAAATTATAGAGTGCCAGAATCCACCTGGAGACAGTGTATTGCAGATTTCCAGCCCAGGACAGCATGGAAGTTTGACCGACAGGATATGTTACATGGGACTGGGAGAGCACTGAGTGCACAGGCTGCACCTGCACAGACCAAGCCATGGTGGAGTCAAGCAGGAATTGCTGGAGCAGACTGAAACATAAGTAGCAGTATGGATTCTCGAATATATCAGCCCAGGAAAGAATTTCAGCTGAACTGAGTGAGAGAGAAGTGCAGGACCCCCAGTAACAGCAGCAGCTGCTCCTGAGATTATCAGACCACTGATTAAATACCTGTCAGTCACATACTTGAATTTTCAGAAGCCAAGAGGGTGGAGTGATCTGTAAGTGCTCTCCTCCTTCCCATGTTGGTCTTGAAAAACCCAGAGAATATTTCCTCAGGAAAAATCCTGGAATAGTGGGATCAGCTGAAGCAGTAAAGAGTCTCAGCTTTAGTGGCTAGGAAAATTATTAAGGAGAGACCCATTTGCTGTGGGTGAAGGGGACCAGTGCAGCACTGGAACTATCTGAGACAGCTACAGCTAAGAGAACCAGGAGGAGATCCTGAGCCCAAGAGGGTTAGAGCCCATAAGTGCCAGCCCCAGGACCCCAGGCCTGCCTTATCACAATCAGGGCTATCATGAAAACACTAGTGCAGATGGGGCTTCACCAACCACTAAGCCTGACTATACTCGGGCTCAGAAGGAGCAATTTCCTATGACCAGACCATACACTACACAAAGCAAGTTCCAGGGTAACTCCAGCAAAATTTAGAAAGACTTCATCTGGCATCTGTCTTGGCACACCAGCTAGCAAAGTAACAGGTAAGCTGCAGCATAATAGCTTCAAGCTGAAAGAACAGAGGCCACACCACACAAATCCTCAAGTTCTCAGTACAACGAAAGTGAAAAAGAGTTGTTGTGCCCCAGAAGGAGAGATCCACTTCAAAAGCCAGAAAAATAAGTCAATCATCATGAGCAAGAAGCAAACCAGAAAAGATCATGGAATCTTACTATGGGAGTAAAGATCAAAACACGAATACAGAAGAGATCTGAAACCTCAGAAGGGAATATGAGCTGGTCTCAAACCCAAAGAGCATGCTTGGAAGAGCTCAAGTAGGATTATAAAAGCCAAATTAGAGAAGTAGAAGAAAAATTGGCCACTGATTTTTAAAATATGAAAAAAGTTCACTGAAAAAAATAGTTCCTTATAAAGGAAAACTGGGCAAATGGAAAAGGAAGTACAAAACCTAAATGGAGAAAATAACTCCTTAAAAAGAAGCTAATGATTGTATAAGAAATCAAGAATCAGTCAAACAGAATCCAAAGAATGAAAAAATAGAAGAAATGTAAAATTTCTCATAGGAAAAGCAACTGACCAGGAAAATAGATCCAGGAGAGAAAAATCTAAGAAGTGTTTGTCTATCAGAGAAAATGATGGAGAAAAGAGCCTAGACATTGACTTCCAAGACTGGAAAAGAAAACTGTCCTGGATTCATAGATCCAGAGATAAAAATAGTCATCCAAAAAATCCACCTCCTGAAACAGATCCCAAGCTGAAAACACCAAGGAATATTGATGCCAAAGTCCAAAACTATCAAGTTAAGGAGAAAATACAGCAAACAGACAGAAAGAAACAATTCAAATATTGAGAAATTACAGTCAGGATCACACAGGACCTTGTACTTGTATGTAAAAAAATGGAGGAATAGGAATTAAAAATTCCCTAATGCAAGGGAGCTTGGACTACAACCACAGATGAATTACCAGCAAAACTGAGCATAATATTTTAGGCAAGGGGAAGGATGTTCAATGAAATAATGGATTTCTAAACCTTCCTGATGAAAAGAGAGAAGTTCAATAGAAAATTTTATCTTCAAATGCAAGTCGCAAGAGAGGCATAAAAAGGTAAACAGGGGGAAAAATTTGTTCAGTATAGTCACACTGTTTCCGTTCCATGTTAGGGAAGATGATACTTGTTGATCTTGTGAACTGCCTATTTATTATGATATTTAAAAGAGATAAACATAGATAGAGGGAGTAGGTACAAATTAACTGAAGTAATGATAAAAATGGAATTTATTTGTGAGAAGGTATTGTAACAGAAAAAATAAAAAGGAGGAGGCAGAAAAGGGTATATTACATCACAGGAAGAGGAACAAAAACATGTTAGAGCAGAGGGAAAGTGGGACGTCAATGAGCACTGTTTTGGATTCTCATCTAATTTGATTCAAGGAGGGAATAACAAACTCAGTTAAGTATGTAAAACTAAATTGCTATAGGCAGGAGGGGGTGGGGGAAGGGGAAAGAAAATGGTGAGGAGTTGAAAAGGGACAGAAGCATTAATAAGGGATAGGGAAATAAGAGGGAGGGGGAATCATAGAAGAAAGGAAAGACCAAGGGAGGCAGTGGTCAAAAATTAAAACTCTGTTGTGGAGGGGAAAGGAGAAGGGAGAACTAAAAGCATAAATTGTGAAATAGGATGGAGAGAGACACAGATAGTAATCATAGCTGGGAATGTGAGTGGGATGAACTCTCATAAAGCAGGTGCGTAGCAGAACGGATTAAAAATCATAATCCAGCAATATGTTTTTCACAAGAAACACATTTGAAATAGGGGGATACACATAGGGTAAAGACAAAAGATTGCAGCAGGATATATTATGCTTCAGTTAAAGTGAAAAAAAAGCAGGGATAGCAATCCTAATCTCAGAAAAAGCAAAATCAGAAAGAGATCTAATCAAAAGAAATAAGGAAGGAAACTATATCCTGCTGAAAGGCACCATAGACAATGAAGTAATACCATTACTAAACATATCCAAATTCTAAGAAGAGAAGTTAAGGGAATTACAGGAAGAAATAGACAGCAAAACTATACTATTGGGGGAATTTCAATCTCCCCCTCTCAGAATTTGATAAATCTAATCTCAAAATAAACCAGAAAGAAGGTATAGAGGTGAATAAAACTCTGGATAAGATATATACAATAGATCTCGATATAACTGAATGGGGATGGAAAGAAATATGCCTATTTTTCTCAGATGTACTTGGCACATATATAAAAATTGACCACATACTAGGGCACAACAACCTCACAATTCACTGCAGAAAGACAGGGATTGACAGTCTATCCTTCTCAGATCATAGTGCAATAAAAATTATATGGCATAAAAGGCCATGGAAAGATAGACCAAAAATTAATTGGAAACTAAATAACCTAATCCTAAAGAATGAGTGGGTTAAAGAACAAATCATACAAATAGTCAATAACTTCATTCAAGAGAATGACAATAAAAAGACAACTTACCTAAATTTGTGGGATACTACAAAAACAGTTTTTAGGGGAAGTTTCATGCCTTTGAACACCTACATTAATAAAATAGACAAAGAGGAGATCAACGAACTGAGTATGCAATTGAAAAAGCTAGAAAAAGAACAAATTGAAAATCCTGAAGTAAATAACAAATTAAAAATAATGAAAACCAAAGTATATATTAATAAAATTGAAATTAAGATAACTATTGAACTAATAAATAAAACTAAGAGATGATTTTATGAACAAAATAAAAAATGATAAATCTTTGGACAAATTGATTTAAAAAAGAAAGAAGAAAACCAAATAACTAATATAAAAAATTAAAAGGATCAACTCACCTCCAATGAAGATTAAATTAAAACAATAATTAGATATTACTTTGCCCAATTATATACCCATAAATATGAAAATCTAAGTGACATGAATGAATATTTAAAAAATATAAACTGTCCAGATTAACAGAAGAAGAAATTAAATGCTTAAATAATCCCACCTCTGAAAAAGAAATTGAACAAGCCATCAGTGAACTCCCTAGGAAAACATCCCCACAGCCAGATGGATTTTACAATGAATTCCATCAAACATATAAAGAACCGTTAATTCCAATACTACATAGACTATTTGGAAAAATTGAAGGAGTCCAACCAAATTCTTTTTCTGATACAAATATGCTTCTGATACCAAAAGTAGGAAGAGACAAAACAGAGAAAGAAACTAAAGTCCAATTTTTCTAATGAATATAGATGCAAAAATTTTAAATAAGATATCAGAAAGAAGAATACAACAACTTACCATGAGAATAACACATTATGATCAGGTAATATTTATACCAGGAATATAGAACTGGTTCAATATTAGGAAACTATCAGAATTACTGATCATATAAACAAAAATACTGACAGAAACCATAGGATTATCTCAATAGATGCAGAAAAAGCTTTTAACAAAATAAGACCCCCATTCCTACTGAAAACGCTTGAGAGCATAGGAATAAATGGAGCTTTCCTTACGATTAATAAGCAGCATCTACCTAAAACCATCAGCAAGCATTATATGCAATAAGGAGAAAGCAGATTCATTTCCAATAGGATCAGGGATGAAACAGAAATGCCTATTATCACCATTGTTATTCAAGATAGTACTAGAAATGTCAGTGGTAAGACAAGAAAAAATATTGAAGGAATTAGAATAGGAAAACAACAAACTAAGTTATCACTCTTTGTAGATAATGTAATGATATTCTTAGAGAATCAAGTAAAAAACAACTACTTGAAATAATAAACTACTTTGGCAATGTTGCAGGGTATGAAATAGACCCACATAAATCATCTGAATCAACATGTATAACTAACAAAGCCCAACAGCAAGAGATAGAAGGAGAAATCCCAATTAAAGCTATGGTAGACATTATAAAATATCTGGGAGTCTACCTGCCAAAACAAAGACAAGGACCATATGAAGACAATTACAGAACACGTTTCACAAAAATAAAGTCAAATCAAAGTAGGTGGAAAAATATCAGTTGTTCCTGAGTAGGCCAAGCTATTATAATAAAAATGACAATTCTACCTAAATTAGTATACTTATTCAGTACTATACCGATCAAGCTACCAGGAAATTATTTTCTAGAGATACAGATAATATTATCAAAATACATCTGGAAGAACAAAATTTCCAGAATATCAAGGAAATTAATGAAAGGAAAGGTTAGGGAAGGTAGGCTAGCCCTTTCAGATCTAAAATTGTTTTATAAAGCAGTAATCATCAAAATTACTTATAACTGGCTAAGAAACATAGGAGTAGACTAGTGGAATAGCTTAGGTACTCAAGACACAGCAGTGAATGGGTATGGCAATCTACTGTTTGATAAACCCAAGGACCCCAGATTCTGGGGTAAGAACTCATTGTTTGACAAAAGTGCTGGGAAAACTGGATAACAATGTGGCAGAAACTAGTTATAGATCAATGCCTGACACTGTACACAATAATAAAATCCAAATGGATACATGATCTAGGCATAAAGACTGATATACAAACAAATTAGGGGAGCTAGGAATAGTGTATTTGTTATATTTACTGAGAATGGAGAGATTTATAACCAAACAACACATTATGAAGTACAAAATGGATCATTTTTAATACACTAAATTGAAAAGCTTTTTGCAAAAACATTCTCAATTCAACCAAGATTAAGAGGGAAGCAGAAAACTGGGAAAGAATTTTTGCAACTAATGTCTGTGATAAAGGTCTCATTTCTAAAATATATAGAAAACTGAGTCAAATCTATGAGAATACAAGTCATTCCCCAATTGATAAATGGTCAAAGGATATGAATAGGCAGTTTTCAGAGGGAGAAATTAAAGCTATTTATAGTCCTATGAAAAAATGCTCTAAATCAGTATTGATTAGAGATGCAAATGAAAACAACTCTGAGATACCACATCACACCTATCAAATTGGCTAACATGACAGAACAGGAAGAAGATAAATGTTTCAGAAGATGTAGGAGAGTTGGAAAACTCTACCAGCAATGATGGAGCTGTG
The DNA here is from genome assembly GCA_028658325.1 of Potorous gilbertii. Taxonomy (NCBI): domain Eukaryota; kingdom Metazoa; phylum Chordata; class Mammalia; order Diprotodontia; family Potoroidae; genus Potorous; species Potorous gilbertii. Next base: position 9,372 of record JAQQSK010007084.1, read on the forward strand.
AGCTGATCCAACCTTTCCAGAGAGCAATTTGAAAGTATGCCCAAAGGGCTAAAAAATGGGCATACCCTTTGATCCAGCAATATCCTTTCCAGAACTGTTTCCCAAAGAGATCATAAAAATGGTCAAGGGTCTCATATGTACAAAAATCTGGAAATTGAGGGGTTCCAAATTGGGGAGTGGCTGAGAAAGTTGTAATATATGAATGTGATGAAATACTATTATGCTATAAAAAATGATAAACAGAAAGACTTCAGAGAGTCCTAGAAAGATTTCTATGAAGTAATACTGAGTGAAATTAGTATAACCGGGGTAATATTGTACACAATAATAGCTACAATGAGGGAGAAATTTTTCTGGTAAACTTATCCCCTCACAGCAATGCAAGAACATAAATCATTTCCAAAGACTCTTGAAGGAAAATGTCATCCACATCCAGAGAAAAAAACTATGGAATTGGAATGCAGAATGAAGCTGAATATTTTCTCTTGTGTTTTGTTCACTTTGGTTTGGTTTGGTTTATTTTTTCTCATGGTTTCCCCAATTCATTTTTATTCCTCTATGCAACATAACTAATATGAAAATGTGCTTATAAGAATGTATGTATTGAAATCATGTAAGATTGCATGCTGTCTTGGGGAACAAGGAGGGTGGGAGGCCCAGGGAGATGAAATCTAAGACTTATGGAAGTGATTGTAGAAAACTGAAGACAAATTAATAATAAAAAAAAGAACTAAGACAATATTGAAACATAATTATGTTCTTATTTCTGAGAAGCACTCTAAACAAGGAAATCATACCCTAAAATAAAAATCCCAGATATTCTTTCACAGAACCTAGCTTAAAATGCTTAATTGTTATCTAATTAATTTATGTTCATAAATCCTGTCAATTTGTCTAGATTTTCCTGTGTCCAGGAAATACAACCCACTACTTTCTCCCTCTTAGGCACCTATCTAGTCTTTATAACCCATGTAATCAGCTGTGATCAACTTAGATCTTCTCAGCAATACAATGATCCAAGATAATTCAAAAAAATTCATGATGAAAAAATGCTATCCACACCCAGAGAAAGACCTATGGAGTCTGAAAGCAGATCACAGCATATTATTTTCACTTTTGTTTTTCTTTCTTGTTGGTTTTCCCTTTTGTTCTGATTCTTCACAACATGACTGAGGTGAAAATGTTTAACATGATTGTGTGTGTGTGTGTGTGTGTGTGTGTGTGTGTGTGTGTGTGTGTAAAACCTATATCAAATTGCTTACTCTCTTGGGGGAAGGGAGGGAAGGGAGATAGGGAGAAATTTTTGGAACTCAAAATCTAACAAAAAAGTATGTTGAAAACTATCTTTACACTTAAGTAGAAAAAATAAAATGCTCTTAAGTGCATAAAGTAACTGTGCTTAACAAATAAAACCCATCTCAAAAGTTACTTCCTCCAGGGTTAACTTTCTCCCCTACCTAAACCCAGGCACTCACCCATCAATAATGCTCTTCCATGCTTCTCAGATATCCCTTTGTGCCTCTCCTAATCCCCTTTGATTTATTCCTTTTACTGTCAAACTTCATGCTGTTGCAAGATATTATTCTCTCTCAACCAGACTTCACCCAAACTCGATAAAGAGCCCCTTTCTCTAAGTAGCTATCTCACTGGTCAGATTTACAAACATTGTGTACAGACCTCTGTTCTGTTCCTGGCATTTCTCCTGGAGTTGTCGGGCAGCAAACACCTTATCGACTGTTCCTTGACCCTTTCAGAAGCCACACTGGCTCTCAGGTATATGCCCATCTTCCAGGTGAAGAATCAGCTTATTAAGAAAGACTCTAGCAAGAATGTTGCCAGCAATGTTTAAGAGAGAGAGAGATCCCCCTGTGATTGTCTCAGGACAATCTATTCCCTTTACCATTATAGAGATGGACAATGGAGGCATCCTTGAACTCCTAGGGAATAACCTCCTTTGGCCACATAACCTGGAAAATTTTAGTCATCTTTTATATGAGCAATGGTCCCCCTACCTTATAAATCTCAAATGGAATAGAATCAGCACCAGGTGCTTTGCCACATGAAAGGAGTCTAATACCCCTCAAAACCTCTTCTTCAGGGTGGGCAGAGCCAAGATGGCCAAATGAGAGCAACGACTCACCTAAACTCTTAGACAAACTCCTTCAGATACCTCTAAAAAGAAAATCCAACAAAATTTTGGAGGTGCAGAATCCAATAGGAGACAGACTGTGGCAGATTCAAAGCCCAGGAAAGACTGGAAGGTCCATGGGAAAGATCTGTTCCACAAGGGTGAGCCCACAGCACACAGCACAGCATGTGCAGCACAGTGGAGCAGGAAGGCCCTGGGAAACCTGGGACAGCAGTAGGTGGAACCAGTGGACCACCAGCCCAGGCTGAAAGCTCAGAAGAGCTCAGTGAGTGACAGCTGCTGAGCGCCAGATATCAGTGCAGCCGCTCCTGAGACTTTCAGCCCAAGGATTAAATGTCTGTAAGTCACCTACTTGAACTTCCAGGAGCTGGGATAGGGGAGGGTTCAGTAAATGCTCTCTTGTCCCCCCCTTGATGACCTTGAAAGAAGCATAAAATATTTCCCCAGAAAAATCCTGAATCAGCAGAAACGGTAGAGGGGGCAAATAGTCTCATAACACCTGAGGCTAAGAACATAATTAAGGGGGATTCCTCCTACTGTGGTGGAGGCAAACTGGAAGGAAAGGGGACCCAGGGCAGAGGAAACTCGCACTAGGACCCAGGCAAGTCTCAGAGTCACACTAAGATCTAGGCGTGCCTCAGCACTCAAGGGGAAATGGGAAGAAAATAGGGCATCTGTGATCACCATTCCCTGAGCTTGCCTTTGCCTCAGTTTAGCTGAGGAGAACTCTCGTGACCAGACCACCCCTCCCCCATGCTTAACAAGCTAAACCCAGGGTTGATCTGGGAAACACAAAACAAAAACCTACTCTTAGCTTTTTCACACAAGTTAGCTCAACATCAAGTTCTGCAGCTTCTAACTGAAAGAATCAGAAGCCACAAGACATAATCAACATCATGAACAAGAAAAAGCAAAAGAAGGGTGAAAAAACTATAGAATCTTTCTATGGGGACAAGGACAAAAACACAAATACCAAAGAGGTCAGTAGTGAGACTGTACTTCCATCTGAAAATTCAGAAGGGACTATGAATTGTTCACATGCACAAACAGCTCTCCTGGAACAGCTGAAGAATGAAACAGAAGAAAAACTGACCAATGATTTTAAAAGTATAAAAAAAGAATCCATCGATGAGAACATCTCTTTGAAAACAAAAGTTGAACAAATGGAAAAAGAAGTACAAAAATTAACTGGAGAAAATAACTCCTTAAAAGGAACAATTGGACAGATGGAAAAGGAGATGCGAAAGTTAACTGAAGAAAACAATTTGATAAAGACCAGAACTGGGCAAGTAGAAACTAATGACTATGAGACAGGAAGAATTAGTCAAACAAAATCTAAAGAATGAAAAGATAGAAGAAAATGTAAAATATCTAACTGGAAAAACAACTGACCTGGAAAATAGATACAGGAGAGAAAATTTAATAATTATTGGACTGCCAGAAAACCACGATGAAAAAAGAGTCTGGACATCTTCCAGGAAATCATCAAGGAAAACTGCCCAGAAGTGCTAGATCCAGAGGCCAAAATGGTCATTGAAAGAATCCACCGTTCACCTCCTGAAAGTGATCTCAAACTCAAAACCCCGAGAAATAACATTGCCAAATTTCAGAACTATCAAGTGAAGGAGAAAATACTGCAGGCAATTGGAAAGAAACCATTCAAATATCGAGGAGCTACAGTCAGGATCACACAGGACCTTGCAGCTTCAACATTAAAAGATCAAAGGAATTGGAATCCCATATTCCATAAGACAGAGGAGTTGGAACTACAACCAAGGATCAACTACCCAGCAAAGTTTAGCATAACATTTTGGGCAAGGAGATTGTCATTCAAGGAAGTAAGGGATTTCCAGACCTTCCTAACAAAAATGCCAGACTTTAATAGAAAATTTGATCTTCAAATGCAGGTCTGAAGAGAGGCATAAAGAGGTAAATGGGGAGGGGAGTGGAAACAAAAAATAACTTGTTACTTAATTTGGACAAACTGTTTACCTCCCTATAAGGGAAGATGACACCTGTTAATCTTGAGAATTGTGCATCTATTATGAAATATAAAAGGGATATACATAGAGGGAATGGGTATAAAGTAAGTGATGTCATTGAAAAATATGATTTAAGTATGCAAAGGGATTGTAAAGGAGGTATGAAAAGGAGAAAGCAGAAAATGGTAGATTACATCACAGGAAGAAGCACAAAATTATAGCAGAGGGGAAGAGGGCAGGGAGATGAGCATTGTTGGAGAGGTAGTCTCATCTGATTTGGTTCAAGGATGGAACAATAAACTTAAATATATAATCCTAACTATCTCTATAAGCAGTAGGAGGGGAAGGGGGAAGAAAGGGGAGAAAAGCTAATAGGGAGGGAAGAAGCAGTAAGGGTAAAGGGGAGTAAAAGGGAGGGGGCTAAAAGAAGAAAAGGAAGGCTGCAGGAGGTGGTGGTGAAAACTATTGAGGAGGGGAAGGGAGACAGGAGAACTAAAAGCACAAATGGTGGGAAAGAGGATAGAGGGAAATACACAAATTGTAATCATAATGTGAATGTGAATGGATATTCCCCACATAAAATGGAGATGGATAGCAGAAGGAATTTAAAGGATAATCCAACAATATGTTGTT